>JAPYYQ010000982.1:0-75605 GCA_030522585.1 Anagyrus pseudococci
TTCGTAATTAAAAACCTTCAAAACGTCGAGAAAACGCAAAATTACGGAATCGAAAATTTTCACCGTTACAAAGCTTTCTCTTTGAGAAAGCAAAAAAGGGAGGGAAAATATAACCATCGCAGTCGCAAGCGGGCATAAATTTGCCGGGCTCGTAGTTAAAGCAGAAGTGATGAATTTCAATAGACCCGGGACTGCTCCTTAATTAAGCGTAGACTCTCACGCTCTAGCCCTGGCGCTATATCAAGTTATTCTAAACAAATGCATTATGAATGCCGCTGAAAGCTTCGCCGGCACGTGCCGCGATTAATTAAGGATTACGTTGCTCTCTCTTTCTACTCCCCGCGAGAGGGAGAGAAAGAGCAGTAGGATTTATGGGGTAAAAATTTACGAGCTCTTTTGACGCTGTGTACCTCGGGAAAACAGCGGGTATCTTATTACGAAATTAATATCAAGCTACGACGAGTCAGAAATAGAGTGAGATACTGAAAAAAAAAATAAATTACATGCTAAAACGCTTATATAACTGCAGCTCGCTGTATTTTGAACTAATACAGGGCCCTGTACGCTTTACCCCCAATGTTATTCCACATAATCCGAGGATAAAAAAAAAAAGGAACACACCTCGTGTCAAAATCATGTCAGGTCTGATAAAACCGTAGAGGGGCTCTCTCGCGCGCACACACACGCTCCCTACGTCCTACACCCTACAAATATCGATTTATGATAAAATCGAGCGAAGCCGCAGGATTGAATTTGAGTAACCGATATACCCGAGAGTCAAAACCTTATACATCCCCCTCCAAAAAGAAAAGCCAAGATTCCCCTCGAAATGAGAACGAAAAAAAAAATACGAAATAAAAAAAAAAGTAAATCCCCGCGCGAAACAAAGCTCTCTCTCGCGTGTGTGTGTCGATGGATGGTCAAGGGTGGGCTGGCTAAAAGTTGGATACACCCATAGAGAAAGCGCAGAAGCGAATACAAAATGATAAATCAGGGGGAAGGCCACAGCTGAGCGGCTCGCGCTACCGCCAAGTATTTCCGAATGGCAGCCGACGCGCGCGCCTTTGAAAAATCCAAACGCTCCGCGTATATAGCCAGCGTCCTCCTCTTGCTCTCCCCCCACACCCTCCTCTTCAAAGACAAACTGCACACGCTCGGCTGATTCGAAACGACCGCCGGCGTGTGCGAACAAGACCCCTTTTGCTAGAGGAGACCTCCCCCATCCCCTCTCGTCTTCCATCGCAGCTGTTCGTCGTCGTCCGGCAAGACGTACGGCAACTTTTAATTGCTTTCGATCGTAGTTTCGGCGAGTCCGCGAGAGCAAACCTTCTTCGGGGCTTGCTCTCCTTCGCCTCCCCCATTTCGACTCGTTCTCTTCTCTAAATCTGCTGAAAAATTCACAGCTTTTGCGTTTTTCCTTTCTCTTTCTCTCTGCCTTGGCGAAATCTAGCGAGACAAGTATAATACAGCGATACTCCTTGCCACAATTTCAGATTACAACCCTTCGTTTCCATCCCCCCAATGCTTGCTCCGTTGTGGTTATCGAGTTGTAATCTCGCGAGACGAGAAAGGAAGAAGAAAAAAAAACAGGGAAAAACAGGAGGCAAAGCCGAGGAGACGGTTATACTCAGGGCCGATAGGATCTTCCATTTGAAGAGAATAAGATCGTCGCGGTCTGGAGGCTGACTTTATACACGTACACACATACAGGGTATAAACCGAAAAATTTTCCGCGCGGCATGTAACGCCCTCCGGCAGCCAAAAATATTTTCTTACCTCTCGGATAAGAGAGGCTGGCTGGCTTGGCGTAGTGGTGGTAGCGCGCGTATACCCCGAGGCTTTGCAGATGGCCTGTCGATAAATAAAGAGAGCCGACTCGGTAGGTAGACGTAGGGGGGGGGGATGGCGTATACGTGGTCTTTGGCAGATCGCCGAGGCTTGATAAAATAATCGCTTACGACGTGCGGCCCTCGCGAATGGCTACCAGCAAAGCCACTCTATATAGCAAACTCGAGAGTCCTCTCTCTCTCTCTTCTTATTCTCCGCGCTCTTTCTCTCGATCGTCTCGCTTTCATTTCCATCCGACGACGCTGAGGGGCCGGAGAGTCTCGCGCTCTGGCACTCGACGAAACGTCGGGCGGCCAGACTGTCTCTTGCTCTAGAGATGAAAGATTGATGCGGAAGAAGAAAAGGGAGGCCAGAGAGAATCGTCGCCGTGTATTGTTGGATTGACGTTTACGACTCTGCACGAGCGCACCTGTGCATGTGTATTTTCTCTCTTTTTTCTTGCCTCTCGTTGCAAAACTGACTTTCCGTATTTTTCAACGTCGGATCACGTGGTCCCCCCCTCCCCTTATGAGCCACGGGAAATTAAGCCTTGGCCAAACACATCTTTCTCTTCACGCGGACTTAATAATTCTCCATCGGTGGGGCTTAATAGCCAACGCTCGTAAAACGCGGCCGTATAACCGATAATCGAGAAAATAAGATATTTAGCCTGGAAAGTCTTTCCCTACAACACTCTCTCTCTCTCAATCGAGCACTTAAGCGATCGATGAGAGGGCCGACGATAAAAGCCAGGCTCGATTATCGTCCGGCAGCGTCCGTGAGAGCAATGGCACGCGTCAATGTTTCAAGTAACCCGACCGCTCTCCTTCGCACTCTCACGCGCATTACGGGCTTTTGCAACCTTGACGTAGCAGCCTGTGTGTGGGTATACCCTGGGATGGAAAAGAAAAGAAAGGAAAAAAAGAGGATCGCGTGCAGGAGCAGTAGAGAAGCATCGATCGGCTGAAAGATTGATGCGCGAGAGCCCAGGCATAATTCACGGCCAGCCGGCTACGGGGGAAGGAAGGAGCTGTCGCGCTGTCGTGCGGTGAGCGAGAGAGAAGGCCTGATCTCCCGGAGCCACACGCCTCTCCTACGAGAACATTAAGCCCCGGCGTTTACGGTCCGCAGCCGCGACTGAGCCACGGGACCACGGAGTTATGATGCTCCGGACGAGAGGGAGGCCTGGCCGAGATTTTTATGGGCTACGGACACTGTGTCTACCGGGGGAAGGGGCGTTGTAAAAGCGTAATCGGAGGGATTTACCGAGATGGATTTTCCCCTCGCTCTTTCGAGGTTTTTTGGAATTGCTGCGGGGGTCACATACGCAAGCCTCTCTCTCTGGCATATACCGGGACCAACTGTTTCCAGCCTGTAGCGGCTGTGTCTGCTGCATTGTTCGATTTAATGTTCAATTATGTTTGCTAACTTTGGGCGGACGGAAAGAAGTGGAGGGTGGGACACGGGAGGGAGCAGAACGATTAATCCAAGTGATTTAATTGAATTCCCGCAAATGCGTGGCTTGCTATGCTGTTGCTGGCGCTGCTGCTGGCCTCGTTAAATTTGCTTAATTTCAATCTCTTAATTAATAGGACGTCTGAATTAAAGTTCCGATTCGCGTGCGCAGGGGGAGCTTAATTGTCCTGCCGCGCGCTCTCGGATGAAATGTGTGGGTGTATGGTCGAGAGCGGGAGAAGAGACTCGTTTTTTGTCGTGCCGGCTGCCGCGCTAACGAACGTAAACAATTGGCGTTTTGGATTTGAAAAATAAAGAGTTTTGGATAGGTGGTTTCGTTTCTTTTTTTCTTTTTTAGAGGGAAAATTGGAAAGTCATGGAACGTGAGTTTTGTACTGGGATATGGAAAAATGTAGGAATTGTGTTGATCGACGTGCACAATCGTCGAGGAAATTACGATATTCTTCAAGTACACATCTTTATCCAGCCCATCCACAGCCAAAGAAGACATAAACCAACTTATTACCAATCCTCCCATCACTTTATTCAAACAAGCCAACTCTCTACCTCACCCCCAAAAAAAGAGAGATAGAGAAACCTGCCTAGCATTGAAATGCGCCAGTATTCGACGCATCTCCAGCGCTTAATTACGTCACTCGCGCATCTCGGGAACCCCCTCGTAATGAGCATAACAAGCTCACGTCCTTTCGCAACATCCCATCCTCCAATAACACACAAGCCGATATGTTACCACCCCATACTCCTCTGAAAAGCTCTACCTCTCGACAAATCGTAGCTCGATTAATTCCCAAGTTCTTTCTCTTTCGAAAAAAAAGATACACATACGTACACTGAGACGTTACCGAAAAAGGGCTAATTACGCGCGGAGGGCTGGATTTCACCAATTTCATTTTAACCGCGCGCTCTCCTACCCCTTATAAGCAGACGCACATATACACAGCTTGCCGGATCCTTCTCTTCTTTTCAATTTTCCCTGGCGACCCTGAGGCTTGATTTCCCTCCATCCCCTTACTCCGACCACTGTGAATGTGGCTTTGGCTCTGTGCTTACTTTGACGTTAATTAGAAAGTTACCGCTGCTTATTTTTCGGCTGCCCGAGCCCTATTCCCTCTCCACCCCCGGCTAACTTTATCGAGTTTGAGCCCGAACTCCCAGCGGAGCTCTCTTTCTCTCTCTGCTAGAACGTTTGGAAATTTCCGAGCCGGCCATATATTTACCCGATCCTGCTGTTTAACTTTCGATTACGACGATAATAAACGATGACGAGCGTCATTTGTTCTCCTTACGCCGGCTAATTACTCGATCGAGACTCTCAAAACAATGAAGAAGAAAAGAAAAGATACCGAGAGTTTGAAAAAACAACAGCACGAAGAAAATCGATAGATCCAGGTGAAGCGGTGTGTCGTGTAAAGAGGGGGAGCGCGCGGCAATTAATAAAGCTCATCACGCCCTATGGCGCTCCAAGCGTAATGACGTCGAGGCCGTAGAGATCGACAAGTGGCCATTAAACGCACGATCCAATCGAGGACGAGCGAAGAGGAGGTCAGCGTGGGGAAAGGAGAGCGGCCTTATCCAACGCATATATCCCATGGAATATATGTGAAAAGCCCGAGCTCGAGGACGCTCTTCGTTAGAGCGCATGACCACACCAAAAGCAGAATCTCTCTTCTGCTCTCTTTTTATACCATCTCCAGCCTTAACCGTTGCCGAACTATTCCGGCCGCGAAATTTCATTCGCCCGACTCGGACACTCAATTAGCTCTACGACTGCTGAACCTTATTTCTCGAAAATCCAGCCCTTCGCTCTCGATATCAGCGAACTTTTCGTCGCGACTAGTCCCAGCCGCGTGTTAGCTCTCGGGCTAGGATTCTCGAGCTCGGCTTCAATTAATACGGGTCATTAGATATATAAAACGCGTTGGAAGTTTGGAGGAGGGATGAGAGTCGCGTTGTTCGAATGTTTTTGGGACGATTGGCGATCTATGTAGCTTAGTTGATTATAAAGCTCCGGCGATTTTCGTTGCCGAGTATTAGTGGTATGTATAAATTAGCTGGAAAAATCGGCGGGAATCCCGATGGAATTTTAAAAATGCCATAAGCATATCGAGCTCTAACGAAAACACCGCGAATTACCGGCGTACGATGCGAATAATTCTGCAACGAAGAAATTCGCCGCGAAACAATTTTTGCGTTGTTAGCGGTAAACGAAACAGTAACGATACGAAAAAAAAAAGAAAAATAACCGCATAATCCACAATGTACGCTGTAGCTAGCGATAAAACCCACCTCTCCCTCGCGCTCGGAGCATCAAAAATTCAAAAGCCCGTCCATTTGGCAAATTTCGCGCTCGTAAACGTTGGCCTGGGCGCTGGTGAAAAGCGCATCGGCTCCTCGCAAATACAAGTCGAACGATAGAGAGCGCCCCCGTAGCAGCAGCAGCTGGGCTATATTCCCGGCGCTTTCGCAAGCAAAGTACTACAGTGGTAGTACGGGGGGATTTAACGCCGACGTCCATATACTCTGCGTGTATGTCTGTGCGGCGTAGAAGGGGAGAGAGAGGGATAAAATCGAATTTCCCATAGACGCTGTCTGGGGGGTCCGCAGAGGAGCGAAAGAGGGGGGGGGGCTATAGAGAGAGAGCGGCCGTCGTTATCCTGCGCGATTTGTTCTTCTCGGCCACCTGTTGCGCCTAGCCGGAGCACGCGGCCTCTAGCGACCCTCTCTCTCTCTCTCTCTCTTACTCGTAAAGGAGAGAGAGATGCTGGGCGCCGGCGCAACGATATAATTATAACGAAGCACTCTCGGCGACGTATATAGAGCCTTGCCCCGCTCCTGGCCTCCTTTTTGTCTCCCCCGCACACAGCCGGCAAGGATCTCTTCAAGTTGTATATAGCCCCTCGCCTATACACACACGCGCAGAGGGAGTCTTATAACCCACCGACGGCAAAGTTTTTCGCGACAGAGAAAGAGCAAAAAATTTCAGACATCCAACAAAGGAGGGAGGGGGAGGCTCGATTTTTGCGCGTATAACAACGCGAGAGCGGGGGGGGAGGAAGTTGGCGGACTACTTGACAATTTCAAGCGCACCTTCCGCCTCATGAACTTTTATAGCTCCCTAATTTTTATCGCGGCGGCTCTCTTTTTCTCCGTCGTTCGCGACTTATATCGCCGCAGCGTATACGCACATCACGGCCGATATACTTTTCTTCCACGGGAATAAACCGCTGCGCCAATCAGACGTGCGGATTATCGAGGCTAAATCGGGCCGAGAATAAAAAAAAAAGGAGGGGGGGAATAAGCTAAATTCACGAGAGATTATTAATCGCACTGTAGGGGTGGGAAGGCTCTCCGTAGACTTTCCGACATTGATCAACGGTACAGGCGGTGTGCTTGGGTATATATACCTGTACACCGCCCAGAGCTGAATTTCCCTGGGTAAAAATAGGTTAATAACGTCTAATACGATTTTCCCCGCTTCGAGACCCTCTGAGCTTTCAGCTATATAAGGCTACTACTAGAAACTCGGGGGGGAAAAAGAACAACTCGTCTTAAAGGATTGCAGGAGAGAGAGAGATGCAACGGCGCACAAGGAGAGAGGAGACGGACAAGAGACTGCCGGATATAATTTTAATCTCCGGCAATTATAACGGTTTCAGTCGAAATAATTGCCGGCGCGTAGTGGAGCAGAGGGGGGAGGAGCTTTCAAACGAGAGAAAAATAAACCGGAGCGCATCGTGTCCGTTGAGAGAGAAAAAAAACCGTCGTAAAACTTATCAAGCGCCGAGTGGTCTTTCCTTAACGAGGAGTGAGCCTCCCCTCCCCTCTTATACCTTTCCCGCGCGAGCCTTCCTATTTTATTTGTTCGAACAGTCTGTGGCCTCCTCGAGGCTTCTACGGAGACTGGCGCGGGAATGAGGTCAGGGCGCTGGTTGTTCTTGGTTTTCTCTCGCTTTCTCTCTCTCTGTCAACGTTTTTAATGGACCATCCCCTTTCGGCTTGCCGCGCCGCTCGACAATTAATGCTGATAAAGCAAATGCGACCGCACAGGCGCTAGGGAGCATTTCTTTTCTTTTCTCTCTCTTGCTTTCTTTTTTTTTGTCTCTCCGGCGTTCGTTCATTCGCTCGGCGTCGTTCGTTTACCCATTCGCCTGCGGGCCAGACTGGTATTTATCGATGATTGTTATGTAGGAAAGAATCTCCTCGCTAAATTGAATTTTCACGTTTGTTCATGAGGCAGGAGTATATGTATATGCAGCCTTTTTACGTCTGCGAAATTTTTTTCGAAATTTCAGATACTCGAGCGTATAATTAAATTTTCATACATTATACGGAAAATTTTGATTGGGCCAATTGTAAATACCCAGAGATTCGTGTGTATGCATTTAATTGAAGAGAGAGAAAGGGAGATAGATAAAGCAGTTATGTTTAATGTAACGCAAAACTTACCGAGGATCCTTAATTAAACGTAAATGCATTAAATGTGCAAAAACCAACTCACCTGCAACAAGAAAAAATAACGTTAATGAATAATTGCCTGTGAAGATAACAATAATAATAATTATAATAATCAATACTCAACGTTAACGTACGAAAGAAAGAAGAAGAAAATTTTCATACGTTCACGATTAAAAATAACCCGCACCGAGAGAGAGAGATAAATGGGAATTTAATCGGACAATTAGTGCAAGCTCTCGCGTCAATCCGAAAGCTCAGAAATACAACTCGGTCCCTCCCCCTGCCCCACGCCGAGCAATTCTCGTACTATTAAAACCCGTCATTTCGCGGCGTTCGTTTATTCAAAAGCCCCCAGACGTTTCGGATCGACGCTCGCCTGAGAATCTTGACCCAAATGCCTCTCAGCCGGGCCCCATCCCTAAGCCCGGCGCAATAGGCCGTCGTGTTCTCCTCAATTTAAAAGCCGCCCGAGTACAAGCCTCTCTCTCTCTCTCTCTCTCTCTACCCGAGCAATAATGCAATAATTAATGCGCTTTTTCGGTATATACGTAAGCAGAGAGGCATTTGCGAGGCCTCCGGTTATAATTTCATCTCGACCTATCAGCCGCGAACGGTCTCGGCGTGACGCAAATTTTTAATTGCCCTTTGCAAACTGAAAGAGATAGAGAATCGCGAAAATCCTTGAGGAACGATAACATAGCGAGAGCAGTCGGTGCAATAATATAGATATAACGGAGATTAGAAACTGGGGAGATTTGTTCCGAGATTTTAGCCCTCGAGCGTGTATACCGGCAGCCCATTTCTCGTCCTCTAGCTATTACCACTGAAAAGGAGGGAGGGAGCAGAGTACGGACGACGTAAAAGGCTAGCGGCACTTTAACGGAAAAATCAAATTTCCCGCGCGTTTCTGTAAAAGCGGCTACGCCAGGGGCAATTCGCGCGCCAACCGAGAATAACCCCTTAGCCCAGGCGTTCGAATTGAGAGCGTTCCTTTTTTCCCCTCGCTTGGCCCTCCTCTTGCTAATGACACTCGCTCGTCCGGTCGAATAAGCTTCCGGCGATCCATCGTTGGCTAATACGAGCCGAGAGCGCACTTTCGAGAAGCGCGCGAGGCTAGAAATTGAAACTCGGGCGGTATCGCGCGATCGAATGCGCTTCGGGGGAAGGTCCCCCCCCCCTCTTCTGAATTATTGAGTTTTGACCCCCTTTTCGACGCTCTGCAGCCTGGTAAGATTGACCGGGAGAGGGGAAGGTTGTGTACCCGACGATTTTCTGGATGGATTTTTGCCTGATCGGTTTTTTGGGAGAGTTTAAAAGGAGTTTTTGGGTGGATGTAGGGAGAGGATGGACCTTTTTTTATTTTTCTTTATATGGCAGTTGCGTTAATTAACGAGAATGTTATGATGGAATATCTTCTTTTTTGAACGGGGGAGTGTGGATAGGAATTGAAGTGACTTTTTTAATAGGAGGAAATTTTATAAAAACTCGTTGGGTGAGCGAGGGGGGAGGATATTAAGGGTATGAATATTTTTTTCCCGAAATTTTCGAAAAATGATATTTTCAAAGCGGCTTTTAAATTTTGAAAAAAATAAAATAAAAATAAAAGGTAACACGGAAAATGAGTCTCTTTTTTTATCATGCGCGTTAGTTAGACAAGCCATTAGCGATTTAAACTTTCAGACTCAATTTTACGCATCTCCGAGTTTCTCTCTCATTTAATTTTAAAGCTTTTCGAGTGCGTTCAGTTAAGAATAACCCTTGAATATTAAAATAACGGAATATAGATTATACCGACGCGTTCTCTGTCCCACTTTTTTTTCTCTCTTTTCATTATTTTCTCCACCGATTTTTTCCATCCGAATTACTCCCACGCGGATATTTTTTTGCGCTCGCTTAAAAATATCGGCTAACAAAGCGCGTGTGCGCGTCTTTGCGTATAAAAGCCTTCCCCCAAAGTCGAATTATCGAATGAGCTTTAGCTAAATTATCGAATCGCACATTCAAAGTGTATAGCAAAATCAAACGATCAAACGAAGAGACGGTCGCCTCTAAGAAATAAGACGTTACCGTAGTGGAAAAATTGTTTCGACTATAGTTTATAGTTATTTTAAGTCAGTCATAACGCGCGTAGACATAAAACATTGACTCGGCCGAGTTTTATTTAATTGCAAATAATCAGGTCGCAGCGCACGCTAATTGCAGAACGTGCGTTTAGCATGATCATTACATTTTCGAGGAAAAAATTATTTTCGGCATGACCGAGCTATTGAAAAAAGAAATCCATACAGCTCAAAAATTCATGCGGCTATAAATACGCGGCCGTATCCCAAAAATAACTGCAGATGCAGTAATTTTTGCCAAAGCTATAGCAGTCATTTTTTCCACACGGAGCAGGGAGAGGCGCGAGGAAAAAACGTCACACACTCGTGCGCCCACAGCGGAAGGGATGGATAGACGTGGGGGAGGGGTGGGTCATTGTGTTGCCGGCTGGTAAAGCGTAATTGCAGTAGCGCCCGAGCCTCGATTATTGTTGTTATATAGGAGTAGCGTCGGAACTATAGAGCCCCCCCCCCCTCATACGTGGCCGGGCAGATCAATGCGCCGGCGGTTATGAACCGAGGATAGAGCAGACCCTACCCGCGGAAGGTTGCAGCCTGAACTTCATGGATTTTTCAGTGCTATCGATTCGCTGCCTCTCCCCCCTTGTCCCTCGATGACTCCTTCTCTACTGCTGCTGCGCCTCTCTCGTTATCTCCACGCTCTCGACGCCTTCTTTCAAGGATCTCGAGAGCGTCGCTCGAGAGCTCGTGTACTCTCTCTTCTTGCCTTAACTAAATTGCGAGATTTCTTTTTTACGTTTTATTTCTACATTTTTTTCCTTTTTTTTTTCAAGCGAGTGTATGTTGAGGTCGTCGCGAGGATTTTTTTTTCTTTTCGAGCGATTTTATAAACGCGGGGATATTGAATGCGAATCTTGAAAGACTAGCGCGTTGCTTTACAACGCAAGTTGAGCGCGAGACGGCGCTTGATTGATCAGGCTGACCATATACGCGGCTTTACTACTTGCCCTCGTGATTTGAACGATCTCTCCAGCCGCAGCGGCTACGCGCGAGTTTCCAGAGCATCCTCAAACAGATAAATAGATCGAACGATGGAAAACATGAGTTCGATAATCAGCCTCATCACGAGAGGCCGTCACGCGCAGTTAGGAGAACGGGCGTCCCCTTTCACTTCACGTCTGCCGGTGGTATTTTTCATAGCCCCGCGAGAGCCTCCTTTTATTTTCCCCCTCATTCTCGCTTTTTCTCCAAGCAAAATTTTCCTCCTCAGATTGAAGCGCTTCCTCTTAATTAGCGTCGCCGTACCCAACGACTTCGTACCAATCTCTACACTTGGTCTTTCCTCTAAGCGATGCTCTCTCTTTTTTATGTTTCCAGACCCCCCCTGACATTAATCATTTCAATTCTCCCGATTTTTCTCCGGACTCGCCTCCTCCCCCTCCAGCCCCGCGCACTTCTTTCGTTACCTTTTTCTCCTCTTCGTCGCGACACGACGCGCCTTTTGCAAACCGGTATTTTTCATCGGAGCGTGCGCTTCGTGCACCCCTTTCATGTTTTTTTTCTCTCCTTTTTTTTTCATCGACTCTCACGCGCTACGGCTTTTTCTCTTTTTAAAAAAAGCTTTCCGAGGGCGTTTTGAAAGTCAAAATATACAGGCGAAATTTCTTGAAATATTAGCCCGTTTCTATTTACCTCCGAGGCCCAGGCCGCTGTCAAATATGGATTTTTCAAGCGCAAATATTTAGATCGCAAATTTAAAAGTTTATTATAGAGAGAAGCACGGCTGGAGGAAGAGAGAGAGAAAGAGAGCTCGCGGTTAAGGCGGCAGTCATTGAGAAGCAAATTGAGTTTAAACTTTTGCAGAAAGCCGAGGGGGAGATAAGCAGATTACAGAAAAGTACAAAGTATATATGTCGGCTACCGCCTCTGCGCGGGTTATTCCCTCTCTCTCTCTCTCCTTTTGGTATATCTCCTTCTCTCGATCCGAGTGAATAAGCGTCATAAGCGGCGCAATCGGGGGATAAATCTCTTTTCTCGGCTATTTGATAGCGCTTCGAGAAGAGAGAGAGGTGTAGATGGCGGATAGCGCGGATGGAAAAAGAAATATAACGGATCAAAGCTTAGAGACATTGGAATATTCAATTGGAATTCGGGG
The DNA here is from genome assembly GCA_030522585.1 of Anagyrus pseudococci. Classification (NCBI taxonomy): domain Eukaryota; kingdom Metazoa; phylum Arthropoda; class Insecta; order Hymenoptera; family Encyrtidae; genus Anagyrus; species Anagyrus pseudococci. The sequence continues at coordinate 11,974 of JAPYYQ010000982.1, forward strand.
GGTGAGAATCTTAAGTAATGGCATCGACTGGACGAGGAAGAAAAGAAAAATAATCGAGAGGGTGGGGTTATCGCGGAAATTCGCGGAAGAACGTTATTGACGAGGCGAGATAAAGGAATCGAGGCTTGTTAAGTAAATTCGATTCGAATTCGCTCGGTAGACTAGGCTATGAGCGAATAAGAGACGGGCTCCTTTTTTTTCTTCTCCTATTCACTGAAATGTTCTTATCGACTTGTTCGAAATAAGCCGTTCGGAAACGGTTTTCTCCGGGAACAAAATTCGCGCTGTTCATTTTTTCACAAAAGAAAAAAAGAAAAAAGTGGGGAAAAAGGTTTAAAATCATGTTTCGAGACTAGGACTTGTTCTCCAAAATTTTCCACTTTTCTTTCGATCAACCCGTTGCCATCGTAATTACGAGGGAATTTCACCATTGAACCGAGAAAGAGATAGAAAGGCTACGCCCAAGGCCGAAGCTCAATTCCAGATTCGCTCGGGCCATTTATCCGTCGCGGGAGTATACAGTCAAGGGGGAAAGGAGAAGAGGGGAGGCTCGTCCTTTTCTCCGATCGGACACGAAAAGTCGGACGTGCAGTCGCGCGAGTGTACACGGGCTCCCAGCGGTATACAAGACACCGAGGACACATCGGACGATCGATCGTAAAGGTGAGCTATCCCGGTCACCCTCCCCCTCTCTCGTTATATAGAACACCAAGAGAGAGACAGCGTCAACTGGGAATCTTTTGATCATCCGGCAACAGCAGAGCCGCGCAGGACTACTCGCCATTCCTCAAGACTGTTTATCAAGAAAGCCCGGAATATGCCCCCTCGTACGCGCAGCTGGAACAACATCACTCTCCTCTGGGCGAGAGTGCCTCTTGCGACGCCGCTGTTTACATAAACAAATAATAATTCGAGCCATTAGTGCCCCCCTCCTCGAGTGCACGGGGAAAAATCAACAGCGCCGCACGTATACGGATTAGAGACTGTACAGCCCGTCATAACGCGACCGAGAGAGAAAGCTCCATCCCAAATGGAGGGCATATTGTGTGAAATATTCACAGGCACCCTTCCCTACTCCTCCAGCAGCGGCAGCACACTCGCGCGTCCCGACTAATTAGGCACGTCGGTAAGTCGTTGTATATAGCCGGCCTAAGGGACGCGGGAGGGAGGAGGCACAATCCCCGCGAGCTGAATACGCTAACTCCTTCATCCTTAGCAGCGGAGTTTAATCCCTCCGTCCTCCTTCTCTTCCCGCTCTTCGACCTACCGCAACTGTCTCCTTCGCTCCTCGTTGCCTCTCTCGGCTTGCAGCCGGGATTATATACTCTCCCGGTCTTTTCTTAAACCCCCTCCCTGCCCCTAGGTTCCCTTGTTTCCTCAACGTTTTCACTTCGTGTATATTTTAAGATTCCCTCACTCGCGGCGCTGATGGCGCGCGGATCAAACCGAGCGTTAAATGACCGGCATATAGCACGATTTTTCAATACTTTGTGTGCCTAATTGATCCGTTGATACTAAGGAAAATTGCAAATGCGTTTAAAAGAAAAAAAAATGTCGTTAAATCGAATATCCAACTGAGAAGCGACGATAAATTATTAAAAGCGAATTATTTTAGCGTCAATCTCGAATCCGCTTAAAACAGACGTTACGTTTTGAATAATTCACTAAACACGAGTGCAAGGGGGGAGGAGAGAGAGCGAGTATATTAAAATTCAACGACAAAGTTTATACAGCCATCTCCGAATTATATTTTCACTTATATCAATCAAAATCAAAACTAATTCCGTAAATCAAATTTCGTTAAATACAATTCCCCCTCCCCCTCTGACCCCGATATAATTTATCACCTCTATCGCATATTCCCCGAAAATGTTGAACCAATAATACGCCGAAATTAAAAATTAACCAGGCCCCGAAAACTCATATTCAACGACCAAGCGTCTACTAACCCTGCTCCCAAAAAAAAGAAAAAAGAAAAAAAAACAGAAAAAAGAGACGGAAGAAGAAGATAAAGCACAGAGCGTCTCGTCTACAATTCAGAAACGCATGCAGGCCAAGTCTACGCTCATGCCCGTCTGTACATCGACAGAAGCAAAAGAGAGGAAGGTAGAGGTGGGGGGTTAGAGTAAAAGTGGCAAGCCGTCCGCCGCGACACGTAGTAGCCGGAGAAATTACCCAGGGGCGTCTGTAGCTTGGCAAGCAGCGAGTGTGCTGGGCACACGTAGGCCACGCGGAAAACGAGCGCCGCGGGAGAGTCGTAAGTGACCCCGATGCTCTCGCGCGGCGTCTATGCCGCTCTCGGCGCGCACACGCGGGCAAACAGAAAGTAAATCATCGCGTCGAGAGAGAGAGAGAGAGAGCCCCTTGCTTTCATTTCATCCCCTCTACACCTCACTTTCTCCTATACCCTTCTCCGTGTGTGTGTGTGTTTTTTTTCTTCTCTTTCGCTCTGATGCTTCTAGGACGCTTCTTTTTTTTCTTTTTTTAGTTTCTGTATACTTCGACACTTCTGCTGCACAGAAAGAGAGAGGGACTGGTACGATCTCTTTAATGGCCCTGGCTTGGCTCTGAGGATGTAGATCGCGCCTTTTGCACAAGGCCGAGGATTTTGCGAATAAGCACGATTTATCGTTCGGCTAAGAATTTTCAACTGTCCGCTCGTAGAGCCGAGAGAGCGAGCGCGCGTAAGTGGGTTATGTATAATTAGACCGATTGAACGAAACCCTGGGGAAGAGAGGCTGGTCGTTCATTTTCAACCGAGCGGCCTGCCTCTCTATCCCTATGATTTATTGATATTTTAAGCAGTCATCGAATCCAACTAGTATATACACGTGTGTCTGCCTATATATGCAGCCAAGCAGCACTCGGGAGTATTAACAATTCAAGCGGCGAGGCGAAAGGGAGGGAGAGAAGCGTTAGATATCAGTACTCAGGCAAAAAGTCATAACGCTGGCAAGCGGTGGGTGCATCAATGAATAAACATATTCGCCCCCGTAGAGCCGCGGCAATTCAAATAGAGCGCGCATTATCGAGGCGTCGGCATAGAACGACTATAGGCAGGGGTGACGAGGGGATCAGGTCTATCGCCCGGTTTCTCTAAAACCCCACCAGTCGCAATCATAAATATCAACAGCAGCACGTGCGAAGCGGAGAGAGAGAGGCCGGGAGCGCGCGAAATTAAACGGATACGTCCGGACGAGTGGCCGGGCGCGAAAGAGAGGGAGGGAGAGCAGTAGGCTACAAATTGAACGGATTGGCCAGCCGGAGCTGTGATTCGTCGGTGAAATTCGATCAGCACGCGACAAGCGCTTGGGCTGCTACTGCGGGCCTCTCCTCGCTGTACTGCGCACCAGCGCCGAGGACTATGGAGGAGAGAGAGAGAGAGAGAGTAGGCGAGGCAAGCGAAATCCAGTTACGCGCGTGTGTGCCTCGCTGCCGCTGCTGCTGGCTGTTTGCAGTGCGGCCGTTGTTCGCGGACACCGGGGTCCACTGGCTCCCCTTCCGCGGCCCAATCGTATCGGCCGATTGCCGGCGCCTTCGACGTCGAGTTCCCCCCCCCCCTCCCTCCGCTCATCCGGCGCTTTCAATTTGCAAACAATGACGCGGCTGTTTGCCGACTCGTTCGCTGCCGCGAACGCTGTGATCACCGGCCTCGCCCTCTCCTTCTCACCCTCCTGCACTTGCTCGACCGAGTGTATAGAGCACTGTGCTGCAGCACGTGTGATTCGCGGTGTCGGCTGTTTCTTTCTTTCTTTTCCTCTCTTTTTTTTCGCCCCCAGGGTTTTTTGTTTCTTTGTGCTCGCGGCTTTTTCGTTGTTGTTGTTGTTGTTATTCGCTGGAAATGGACTATAGCGAGCGGCTGAGGCTTTAAGGCTATATACCAGCCGGATTTTTCGTGCTCTTTGTGCGGCAATTAAACGCTTAAATGCAGAGCTGTTGGTCGGTTATAGCTGATGTAGGGGTTGATAATTTGTTTAGTAGAGAGGAAAAAAAACGGAATGTCTTGCGCAATGTTCGTTGTAGACGTGATACATACGTTTCTAGGTAATGAGTGAAAGTGTGAGTCCTCCTTTTCTTTCCGCTTATCCCCCGAATAATCAGCCGCGCAAACAACGCAATTATTCTTACCGAGCCATAAGTCAGATCCACCTTTCCCCTTCCAATCCAATTAATTCGGTCTACAAAAAAAAAAAAATAAGGGCCACAAGGCACTTGTCATTAGGGACAATAATCCAATTCAATATAATCCAATCCCGATCCCTGTGCACAGAAAGCGAGGGGAGAGACACTTGGACTTGAAAATTTGCCGCCAACGAAAACTCCGCGTACCGGCTAACTCAATTTTTCGACATCGCTACCCTACGCACTAGTCTCTCGGTTAATTTAATGAGCCGAATTATATATCGCGAAACAGGCACACGCGCGAAAAGTAGGAAATTTTTAAATTCGAACCCCCACCCCCGCCCCTTCGCACAAAGCAATAACAAACTTTCCGCGCGAGGAAAATTAAGCTTCGCTTGCCTTTTTTTAATAACGCACTTCGTCACGCGAGACCCTCCTTAACTTCCCCGTATACGCGCGCTCGCTGATTCGGTGCGCGTTAACTTTTTTGCGTCGCCGCTCCGCGTCTGACCGCAGCCCGACTGCTACTACTGAATTAGCAGATGCTGTGCGCAGCGGAGACGCGAACTTGTTTCTATAGGCTGTTTTGCGAGTTGCAAAGCTCTGCCTTGTATCTCTTATAAAGGCTCAGGCTAAACAAAAACATTCGTAATTAGTTTAATCGCGGGCGGCGTTTTGTTATTCTCATCGTAATATCGATTTTCCCGTCCCCCTCTTCTTTCACGAAATCCTGGAGCTTTGCTCTTACCCGGATTTTTGTTTTCTACCCGGAGTAGGAATTAAAATAAAAAAGAGAAGGGGAAAAAGGAAAGAGCGAGTGAAACATTCATTTTAAATATTAGCCGGGGCCTTTCAGAAATGTCAAAGCGATGATGTATAAGAGCGAGGCCGGAAGAGGGACGTCAAAAAGCGATTCGGCTTAACAACCAGCCGTCAAAAGAAAGCAAAATACAAAAAAAAAGGGAAAGAGAGAGAGAGAAAGCTAAGCCTCGCACCCGGCCGAGCTTTTAATCCGTCGCAGCAAAAAACGTAGACGAAAAAAGGCATCGAGCAACAAAGAAAATCGAAAGAGCGTATTCGTGACAATGGCCAATCCAGGCTCTGCGCGAGCTTGGGGAACTGCTTAGTCGCGAGGAGAGACGAGAAAAGACGGCTCTGAGAAGCCAAAGAGGAGCGATTAAAGAACACACGGATGGGAAAAAAGCGGCGGAGTACTGGCTGCGGCAGTCGAATATATATAAAACTCCAAAGGATCAGGCTATGTATGTATATACACGTCATACTGCGGGAACACACAGTGCAATCGGGGGTAGTTTGAGTCGTTTATTTATTCATTCGAACGTTAGCCCAAGCCGATATCCTCTTCCGTTTATGCATTCGTTTATGCGCTCTTTACTTTCTATCTCTGTATGTTATAAATTAATTACTTATTCGTTCGCGTTTATTTGTTTGCGATCTGCTGCCGATGTCACGTTTTTAACTATAACGGACCTGACGTCGGGCTTTAATTACTTTATCACATAATTAAAAGGCAAAAACGCATTTTTTTCGGAGGTAATATTCCTAATGGGACGAGGCGACACCGTTTTTTTTTGTTTCTTTCTTTTATTTCATATCTCGTAGTGTTGACATAACGAGATATAAAGCGAGCGGCTTTGAAACTCTTTACCCGCGTCTCGGATCATTTACCGAGTATTTTTGGGGGAAAAAAGCGTTGGCAGCAACATGTTTTGCACTCGTCTGTATGTGCGTCAGCCATTTTTTTTTCACTTTTATAAGCAGTTAATTTCCAGCAGTTTTCGAAAAATTTCGCTTCGTTTTGACGAGTAAGAAAGAGTGAGGGTTAAAATCACATTTTACGACTCGCAGTTAGCCATGCCATTAAGCATTTAGACGATTTTACTCGGGGGATGCAGTGGCCCGAATTAACCTTAACCCCCCTCCCTTTACCCGGCAGAGAAACAAAAAAAAAGGAAAAACGCTTTCAAGTCAATTAAGGCGAGCAGTAAAAGAAAAAAAAAACAGGAGCAAGAAGAAAGGCAGAAATTTCAGCACGGCTGATTAAATAACGGGCAATTATTAATTGCGTAATTAAATGTTTTTCAGTGAGCGGTGTATATCGAAAATCTTGACGTGCTCGTATATACACAGGCGGGCATTCAAACAAATTATCTCATTAAACGCGTCCGCATTTGTCGGCGGGCTAGCACAACGAAAATTTATTAAACTTTGCACAATAACCGAATTATAAACGCGCAACGCGTGTTATATATTTTAATTAAAAAGCCCCATCGATGACAGTAGGAGGGTAGAAGGGGGAAGCAGGATAGACGTACAAGCTCGGAGATCGAATATCGAATAATCGGCTCGTTAATTAAAACAAGAAGCGCCCGCTGCAACGTTAGCATCAAACGATTTAGCCGTAGTCGTGCGCACCCCCCAGCCCCCCTCCCCCCGTAAGTTCTCGAATTAAAAGCAGAAGCTCGATAGACCCAGGTGCCATAACGAAGATAACAAGCCCGATAGGCCTCTCGATCATCGTCCCTATATAACCCTATAGCCTCGAAACAATTACACAATCCAATCCGTTCGATCGTTCTCTCTCTCTTTCCTCGCGTGCCGGCGAGTATAACTGCTGCCTTGGCTCCTCTGAGCTTGACGTATCCATAGGGTCTTTACGAAAGGCAAGAACGTCTTCATGGGGGTGGTGAGGAGGGAGAATTAGTTGTTTGGTAAATAAAGACGGACACGCCGATGGGATAATGTATAGAGGCTCGCGGATTAACGGATATATACTGGCGATTCTAAATTTTTAAATAAAAATTCGATATTGCTTCATAAATATATATGCATATACGATTTATTAATAAAAAATCTCGAATCCTCACCTAGCCCTCCTCTCCTCTCCTATCCCCCCCGTTAAAATCCATTAAATCTTCACTGATTTATTATCTGCCGGGGAAAAAAATTCCTCCCACTGTTGCGCGCCTTCCTTTTTTTGTCTTTTTTTTTGTTCTTACTTCTTCTCCGGCACTTTATTTTTGCGACGGCGCAGTCGTTTCTTTCCTCTATGCAGCCTCGTCGAATCTCTCTCGCTATCGCGCATAATTTATGAAATACCAGCGACGTTTCGCGTTTTTAAAATTTCCTCTCCCTCCCCACAACCCCCTCTACCTTACCGAGTCTATCTACTTGATTTTCTTTTTGTTTACCCGGAAAAACTTCCCCATCGGACTAATGCAGGCTAATTTGAAACTTTTTCCCGAACGATAACTATATAGATCTAGCTTACTTCGTATATAACTCAGAGAGAACAGGGTAAGAGAGGGGGAAGAGGGAACGATTGCATAATAGTCTCACGATTCGAAGTTAGAAACGGCGAAAATTTAGCGCGCAAAACGTATTTTAACTTACGAGCGCGCAAGTCTTACATCGACCCTGCCCGTTCTTCGTTCATTTAAATGTTGAAGAGCTTGTAGATTGAGACGCGCCCCGAGAAAGAGAGGGAGAGGGAGATTGGAGCTGTTATCTCAACTGCGCAGCGGCAACGATGTATTTTACGAGTAATACACAATACCTTAAGCCCGAGCAGCACTACGGATCGGTAAATTCTAAAGGAGAAAAGAGGGCGAGGAGGGGGCGGACGGACGGACCAAAAGTGAAACTGCTAGTCTTTGCAACATAAATTAAATGCTTAGCGGCGTAACTCTCTCTCTCTTTCTCTTTCTTCGTGTATTTTCTCAATCCCGCCTCTCTTCTCCCTCCGCCCCCGCACCTTTTGTGTAACCGTTTCCCGCTTTCGCGTGCCTCAATAAAGTTCTTGTAACTCTCGGCAGATTTGATTTTTTCCCATCTTCCGGTGAATAACAAGAACAGCTGTATAGTTTGTTGAAAAATAAGCATAGATTGGACAAATTGAGTGGAGAGGGATAACAAACAGAAAATCGGTTGGTCAAAAATCTATCAAAATCGTTAGCTCCATACTCGGTGGTGGAGATATCGTGCCTTGCAAAGCACGCGCCAGGCCCGTTATTTGACGTTTAATCAAATGCAGCAAAGCGTTAAGCGTTGCTATTTAAATTAGTCGGGCTCAAAGAGAATTATATATACGCGAGAGAGGCTCATCGGCACATAATGCACAATGAGCGCGCTCAGGGCTCGATATCAATTTTAACAGAGGGAGAGGGAGTACACGCGCTGCTTTTGAAAATTGACACCCGGCCTGCTCTCGGATTCGTTTTACGACTCGATGACTCCTGACGACCTTTATTCTCCCCTGCCCTCTTGATTTTTTTGTCGAAAATAAATCAACGACGCGCGAGAGGTTTAGTTGCGCGGCTTGATTAAAGTTAATATGGAAAGAGAAAGTCCGGGATTTTATTTTTCAAATAAAAAAGCCGCAATGTCGGTTTATACCGTTTTTTGTTTTGTTTCTCCTTTCTTTTCATCCTCGGTTTATTATATACTCGTCCGCGATATTTTACAAAATTAACTTCAACATCGATATTACGTTTTTCGCAATGGTAAAGCCGAGAATTTACACACAATATATAAAAATAAAAACACAGCATGTAAACAATAACGCTCTCGTCGTTTAATTTCCAAAGCTAATTTTTATTCGTCAAGCCGGTTCTTTCTTAACAACGCGAGAAAAAGAGAAAAAGAGCGAAGCAATATCAGGCGAGGCTCGATTTTCAAAAACAAAGTACCAAAGAGAAAGAGAGCCGACAGCGTCGCCGCGTCGTATTTCAAAGCAAATGAAAAGCCAATCGGAAATAAGGGCCCGGAGCGTAAACGAAGCTCCGCATATCCGATCATTATAAAAAAAACGCTCTCATCGCGTTCGTAGAGATTCCAGACGCACGTGGCTTATGAAGAGTAAAAATAAAATAATCTCTCAGCTTTACGCTCCTCTCTCTTTCTTTCGCGCAGCGGAAGGTGAATCGATCCCCTCCATCTATTTCGAGCGGCGCTCCTAAGTCCGTGGAAGGGGGCAAGGGCAGGCTCTCTCTCTCTGCGATTATCGGAGATTGAATTTAGAGCGCACGGCTAGCCGATTAAAATCGATACCCGCGCGCACACCGGCTAAGCTTCTCCCCCATAGAGAGATAGAGCGAGAGATTGCCGTAGTCTCGCGGAGATTTTGACGAGCGGCCGACGTAGAGGCTTTCCGGCGCAAGCTCGATCGAGAGCTTGATTCCCCGTAGAGTCGAAAAAAAAATTATTTTACAGATTCGCACGCAACAAGCTGTGTGTGTGTGTGTAAACTCGGAATAATCCGCGAAGCGCGTTCAATGGATAAACTCGGACTCGGCGTGTATGGCAAAGAGAAAGAGAGGCAGAGCTTTTGCAGCGAAGGCGCACTGGCAAAGCCGCTGTACGCAGAGAGGCTAGTGTAGGAAAAGAGGGAAAGGCCGTGGGGCGTAAAGAAACGAGCGTACTGCCCCAAAGGAGAGAGAGAGACTCGTCGGCGCGTCTCTCGGCCGAATAGACCTGCAGCGACGCGCAGTCGAGAGAAAGACCCGAGGAGAAATGGCTCTCTCCGGGAGAAAAAGAGGCGTACACAGGGGGGTGGAAAAGGTAGAGAGAAAAGAGACACGGGCCACTCGTCGTCGCTTGTGTCCTGGAGCGACGGCTCGTTAGCCGCATACGTGCACACGTTCCTGCAACGCTTGCGCCCCCCTCCCCAGCTCAAACTAGGTCGCTGCGGCCTTTCGCGACTGCCCCCTCCCCGCACAACCTGCAACTACGTCAGTCTGACTTACGCTGCACACATACACATATACGCGCAGGTGTCGGAAAAAAGGTACTGTAGATCGATTGAGAAATCGCCGATTTTCTATTCCGCATCAGCGAAAAGAGATGTGTCACAAGCGTTTTGTTCTACTCACCACCGCTCTTGCCGGTCGGCGTAGGCAGGGTCGGCAGCCTGCTCGTCGGCTCGGGCACCGGGTAGATGGGATCGCAGCACTCGCGCTCGGGGAACTCGCTGGCCCGGCCGACCAGCTGCTGACCGGGCCACGTGGCCAGCTGCAGGACCAGCAGCAGCGGCAGCGAGCCCCGCCATCGCTCGGCCCTGCCGATTCTCCATCTCGACTTCATTCTGCCCTCTCGCTGCTCACTTCCTCGCGGCTTGCGCTTGCAAGAGGCTCCGGTGGCTTTTCTATTCGGGGGGAGGCTACGTCTAACGCGGCACGTCGCCGATCGGACCGCGACCCGTCCCGGCGCACCTGCCGCCTTTGCCACGGGCTCTCCTAGCGACTGGCATGACACACCGACGAGCTTTTTTTTATGGACTTCCGCACACTGCTTTTTCCTTGGCTCAGCCTGTCGAGGGTATCGCTCGGCGTATCGTCATCGCGATCCCTCGTCGAATCGCAGCGATCGGATGACCGTCGACACTGGGGGGAGCTTGCAAGCTGCTTCTCCTAGATTCGCACCTTACTCATACGGCGCACTTGGGTAACCTATCCACGCGTTAGAATCGCCGAGTGGCCGATTTTCACGAACGCGTTGTAGGCCGCTTATATATCACTGGTAATCGCGCATCTACCACGTGGAGCTTTCGGCAAACGATGGATCCAAACAAGAGCAGAGGATGCTCGCCGTAAAGCAAAACCCCGTACGGTTCGCGTTCTTACGAAGTGGCTCTCTCTCGCGTGGCGCACACAGAGAGCGTCGGCGGCAAACCGAGAAACGTCGCCGTCGACGGCCGACTGCCGGTGGGCCGCGCGCTCCCGACTCGTTTCACCTTTCGCGCCCGCAGTCAGTCGGTCTACCCCCTCCCTGCCGGCAGCCTCTCTACTCTACCTCCAGCGCGAGAGCACCTTCTCTGCCCCCTCTCTAGATCGACAGAGAGCGAGAGGGTGTAGGGCGCGCGCGCGCCCGAGCGCGGCATAGGGGCTGCCCCCTACCCGCAAGCCCCGGAACTCGCTACTGCGCTTCTTTCGCCCGCCGCCGGCGTCGACGTACACACACACACACATACAAGCACATTCTGTACGTGTAGAGAACGTGTACAGAGTGAGTGAGACGAAGGTAGAGGGAGGCCGTATAGCCGGCCGAGAGAGCCTCGGCAGGTGTATCCTTCGATCTTCCTCTCCGTCTGCCGCGTGTACACCCTCGCTCTTCCTCGGCCTCTCTCACTCGCCCCCTCTCGGCTCCTGACCTCGTTCCCATCCACCTCTCTCTCTCTCTCTCTTTCTCTCGTTTCGTTGTGGATAGGGGGGGGAGGAGGCGAGTCGCTTGCGCCGTTACGTCGCCGCAGTACGGCCCGCGACCTTTTGGCCCATCTGCCCCCCTTTCCCTACTCCCTTCTCTTCGCCCAGCCGGGTTCTATATACCATAGCCCGACTTTTCTCCCTTACTCCCTTGCAAGCGAGCGCGGCCGTTTGATTTCACGATCAGGCGAGTTACTCGGATTCAGGGTCTTCGAGGCTGTAATTCCATCTGCCCCTTCCCTTAGGCCAGCGATTGTAATCCAAGTTTCTCTCCTCTCTGGCAAATGACTTGAGATGCGCCCCAACAGATGTTCGTTATTGCACTTTGCACCTCATTCGGCCGTCCCCCTTCTCCTCCTCCTTTCCTTGAAGGTTCTTAGTTCTACTAATCGCGATCCGATGCATTTCGAAGATTCGCTCTTCGTAAAGCTCTCGCAAGCTGCCCGGAGAACGTGTATGAGGAAGGGGGTGAGGATTAACGACGCGGAAAAGAAGAAACGTCAAGAGAACAATGAGGGCCCGCTGCGACAATGGAGCGTGTCGTCGTTTGGAAAACTATCGGCCGCGGAGAGGACGCGCACGGACAACACGGCCTTACCGCAACAATATAGCCGGGACCGCTGCTTTTTTTCTTCTTAGGAGCCACGGAGAAAAGACGTAAGAGTCTGCAGGTCAGCCGGCGTGTCTCTTTTTGTTTCCCGAACTACGCGCTCCCGAAAGCCCTGCTAGCCCGTCTTGTTCCAGCGCTTTTATACCCTCGGCTCCTTTTTGCCGCGGCTTTTCTCTTCCTCTATCGTCTTATCGCCCGTCCGCCGCGCACGCGGTGTCTTAGCCCCCTTTACCCTCTCTCGAGCTATTCCATTTCAGCCAGCTGTTTTCGCTTAGGGAGCGAAAGATATACGGCTTGGATTTTCACTTTTACCCTCTGCCCTTAATAGAATAACGACCCGAGGTTGACTCGTGTCTTTAATTCTCTGACTACTGATTTTCCATATCGTACTCCCCTACGGCCGAGGAAGCGCAGACAATCGGCACGAATAACGAACGGAAAACTGGAGCGTGGGGTGAAAAGAGACGCAACAAAAAAGCTAGGTCTAATCTAATTTTCAATTTTCCAGCGAACAATAGCCAAGGCACACTTGTACTCGGCTTAGCTGGTCAAACGCTGGAAGAGAGAGAGAGAGAGTTTGTGTGTGTACGAGGGGGTCAGTAGTAACAGTCGTCGGCCGAAAAGCCAATGGGGAGGGGAGGGTCGCGCACAAAGCACCGCATCCGCGCGAGCCCCCCTCCCCCTCCGGCGCAGTACTACCTGACCCCGTTACGCGGGCCGAGCGCGAGATCAACGAGAGCTAGCCTCAAAGCACTGGTACCGCTGCGGGATTGCTCGAGAGAGAGAGGGAAGGCCTACACTTGCTTTGTCGCGAGAGCGATTTGCCAGCGGGAGGAGGAGGAGGAGGTGGGAGATTGAAGGGTTGACTTAGCGAATCGCCACTTGTCGAAAAGTAGCCGGGGATTAACACTTTGCTGTGTGTGTCTGTAATGAGTGGTGATTTATTCCGAATAATATTTTTTTTTTTGGCTAACTTTGTTATAATTTAGACTAATGCAGCGATTCATAAAATAGGAGAAAGCGCAGTCGGTTTGGAGGCGCCTGGGAAGCAAGGAATATAGCGCCGGGGGAGTAAGATAACTAAAGACGCGAGCGCAAGTCTTAAGTGATATTAGTCAGCGTCGGCTCGGGCGTACAAGTGTCGCTCGATTATCGTCGCGGTCTAATTCCTCTGACTCTGCCGTCTCTTTCTCTCTCGGCGCGCTGTGGGCTATGAGGAAGCCAGAAGAGCGACTCTCACGCTCGGGCTGGCAAGTTGGGGGAGCGCGCGAAGCAGCAGACTTTAAAGTTCACGCGATTTGACAAAGTTGCGCGCGCTCTCCCGGCAAGTACATTATAACTCCGTTATATAACAGGGAGGGGGAGAGGCTGATTCTTCGTGCCACGCGGAATCTAATCTCGTCGAGCTCTATAGCTCTATGTCTTTCAGCTAGCGAGTAAAAATTAGATCGGTTAGAAGAAGCACTATCAACTATGGTTTCTTTTTTTTTATTTTGGGAATCGCTGGATAATATTTGCTTTTCGGATACGGAAAAATATTCGTTTTTAACCGTCCCCCTATACGGTTTTGTGTTTGTTTTCTTTTTCCCCTTAATGGAAAGACATCAGCGTTGGAAGCGTTGGTTAACGCACTGCCTTTTCTACGCGTGTTTCTTTTCTTTTTTTTTTTTTTGAGGGGCAAATATTATGAAAAAGACAAATTGCCGAGTAACGTAAAATTTCGCAATTTCAGGAGAGCTATTCGAAATTGCGGCTGTACAGTCTGCGCTATACGGCTCTTTAGTTCGTTTGAAAAATTACCATGATCAAGAGGAAAGTATGCGAACAATGTTCAGGGAAGGGGGGGGGGCTTAGGCCGATTAAACATTACCTCGGACAACGGCGAGCGCCGAATAGTTTTGGCCAGTCTGGCGACGCGCGAAAATGAAATTTCTCCGGGCGAGAATTTTTGCGCGCGTACCGGGGCTTTTGCTAAATTCCAAACGTACGACTTGTCGAAAGCTCGTCCTGAGAATTGGTAAACCGAGAATTGTGGGTTGAAAATGTCGGCGGGAGTGATTAGTAAGTTTGGTAAGCTTTTTGGTACGTTCCAGTTTTCGACTTTTGCTTTTCTTTGCTCCGTTACTAGACGAGATGACTATTAATCGTAGGGTCGAATAAGATTTGCTTAATGTCTGATCTCCAATTAAGTATTTTCGTAAGTCACTTGGTAACTATTAACGTAAGTTTAATTAGCCGGCAAAGTAAACGAAACGAGAGAGGAGGAAAAAATGCAACACAATACATTTGCTTTAAGTACGTGGCTGGATTTTCAAATGTTTTCGTAGACGGAGAAGCTCCTCGGCCTGGAATCCTAATGACGTGTTGACGTTAAGTTATGTCGTAACAGGAGCGCCAGTCATGTTTATAGTTACGCCGCGTCTGCCGGCAGTGCCAAGGCCACTAATTCATTGCATAAACATAAGCGATTTTAGAAAATATAACCGAATAATAATGCTCCATCTCGTGTAAGGCCGTTGAAGAAATAATAATGGAAAATATCAAATTTTTATGAGATAACGGCCAATTATTTAAATATCCAAATTGAAATGAAAAGTAATAATAATAAATAGTAATTCATTATGAAAATAAATATTTTTTTAATTAACGTAAGGATGAAAGGGGATTGAAGGTTTGTCTTTTTAAATAAAAAGTCTCGTGTTCGGCATTTATAAGTAAAACATATTAATCATATGCAAATATAAATGGTTTTACAGAGTGTTACTACCAAATAAACGGTATAATACGAGGATGAAAAAGCAAAAGCAAAGGACCGTGGCCGTAATAGGCCTTGTGGACCTTGCATTTTGCCCGTGTGTACACTTGCTCTCCCTCTCACTCTTTCTTTCACTCTCTCGCTTCACCTCACCCGTATAAATTGTTCTCTCTCTCTTTCTTACAAACTTGTTTTCCATCTCTCTTGACTTCACAAAAATCAAAATAACCATCGTCATGAATTTTCCGTCGTTTCTCTTCCTCAATTCGAGTCAAATTCATCTCACCACCTGTGTGTATATGTATGTTCGTGTGTGTGTGTGTGTGTGTTTACATAAACTGCGTGCACATTATCCACGTGCCTACGGAATACAGAGTTGTTACAGTTTCATTCAAATAAGGTGACGATCACGAGTGTGTACATATAGGTGAACTGCCTTTTTTTTCAAAAGGACTAACACGTCCATCATCGCGGACGCGCTATTCGTCGACCGCTCGCGAATGGCGCGTCCGCAGAGCCGACGATAGCCGGGCGTGCCCGGCAAAGGCAGTCACAGCGAACTCGCATCGAAATCGCCCGAGCTCACCCCATATACACACGAGCGCGCCATTGGGGAAACTTCGATGCGAGCGTAGAAAAGCGGGAACGAGTGTGTGACTCTGTGTGTGTTTCTGTGTGTGTGTGTGTGTGTGTATGAAGGAAAAATCGGTGGCTCACTCGCTCTCTTACACAAACATCTCGGAAAAATCACACTTAACGGAGGGGGGAGAGGCTTTCTCGGCTATACATATATATGTGTGACTGGACGTGCTCGCGCTGCCTCCCCCCACCTATCCACCCAACCCTCGTCGCGCTACCAGAACGCAAAAGAAAAAAGAGAAACTCGTAGGTTGATTATTGGCTTGTCGCATATACACATATTACATATACTGATTTATTTATTTTCTTAGTTACTTTTTTTTGCTGCTGCTTGTCCCCTTCATTTTTGTTTTAGCCTTATTAATTTTTCGTCGCTTACGCGCGCTCTCCTTTGTTTTTTGAAAAAACTTTATTGTTTCGCTTTCGCGTACATCGTCGACAATGACGATCGACAGAATTTGATCGGTTAATTTCCGCTTTTTTTTCGTTTTGCCTTTTTTTTAATCCATTATTATTATTCGTCAGTTTTTTTTTCTCTACGTCGTTTACAGTGAATTATGCATATAGCCCCTTTTTTTCTTTCGTCAAACTCCGATACACCGTATATGTGTGTGTCTACAACGACCCTTTATTTTTTTTTTGCTCTCCTCGATCGCGTCGGACTTTACCGATTTCCGACGTCGCCAATCAACATCCTCGCATTTGCCCGCGATTTTTGTTCACCTTTTCGTCTGTGTGTGCCTGCATTGTTTACGATCATTATTATTAATGTTTCATTTTTCTTTCTTTTTGTTTACTTTTTTGATTCTCGTGCGGAACGAAATGATTAAAGTATAAACGCAATTAAAGCAACAACCGAAATTCACGCGATAAGTTTTCTCGAATTTTCAGGTACGCAAAAATTGAAAGACCCAAATTGTTAGTTTCATTTCTTCCTTTTTTTCTTAATCTTCACGACAAACGCAGTATTTCCAATGAAAAATTCCGTTTTTTCCGCTCACTCTCCATCCCTCTTCTTTTTTGGAATAACAAAAAAATGAGGCAGATCTCGCGTTTCCACCTCTTGAAAAAAAAAAAAAAATTCATTTTCTCCGCTCGTCAGCGCAATTACGCTTTTCCTTTCGTGCACCACATCACTCTCGATGACATGATTTTCCATTTCTTTTTTTTTTTTTTTGCTTTTCCTCCAATTTTCATACGTTTATTCCTCTCTTAATACACCACTCATTTACATCAGCTCTCGTTTCATTATTAATTTCTCAAACTCATCATCATCCCGTTTCTCTCTTATATATGATTTTTTATTTCGTACTTATGGCGATAATAACTATATAATATACATGCAAAAACAAAAGTTGTATCACAGTGGGACATCATACATTTGTTAATATTGTATTATTTTTATTCTTTTTTTTCCTTTTTTCACTCTTTCTCTCTCTCTCTTCTTATCTTCACCAAACTCGCTCTCTTTCTCACTCTCTCGCTCGCACTTATAATCCACCCCCCTCCTTTTTTCCCACCCCAAACTCATCAAAGAAAATAAATCCAACGTCGCTTGAAAAAATATTCCGCTCGAAACCTTACGCACCGAGCAAATTATTTTTTCCAGCAGCGCGTAAACCGAGCTCCACTCCTCGAGACGCCGCTCGTTACATCCGCCTGATTAGCGTCGTAATTATTATGCTTTATTATCCAAACGCAAGAGAATCTCGGTCGTCTCGGGAGCTACGTCGCGGATAGGTCGACCGGTCGTTCTTAGCCGTTTTCCCCTTATCTTTAGGCACAAATCATCAGCGGGAAACGCGTGGACCGACCGATCTACCATCCCCGACGTGTGTATCCCTTCCCATCCCTTCCCCGATATAAAGCCGCGAGAGAATGAAACCAAGACCACGTGGACGAAAAATGAAGAGGGGACCGCCTCTGCCTAACCGAAAATGCCACCAGGGGGATAAGCGAATGAAATAAGATCCATTTCTTCGCGCTCCGTCTCCTTCGCTCTCTCGCCTCTCTCTCCCTACAACGTCGACATCTCTATACCGCCCAGTTCTCCCTTGTACAAAAGCTAAGGCAACGTTTTCATGTATTTTTTTTACTTCGATCTCTTTCTCTCTCTCGCTCTATCTTTTTTTTTCTTCTTCATCTCACTCGCTTCGCTCTGTCTCTCTCTCACTCTCTCTCTCTTTTTCTTTCTCTCTTTCGTTTTGACACAGTTTTCGCATCCTGTGAAAATACAGCTTAATGACAAGCGTTTCTTACTCGACCCTGAGCGATTTAACTGACGCGATGGAAATTTTTGTTTTTCGAAGCTTATAAGGTTGTAATTAAAATAAGCTGTATTTTAACCGCTTGTTTTTTTTTTTTTTTTGCAGACAAATGATCCAGTCTTTGCACGGCAAAATAAATGCTTTGATTAACAAGTCGTCAATTAACAATCATCTCTGGAACCTGGGAATTTCTTCCCCTTGAGCCTCGATTTAATTCGCAGCTGCTATTTTCGAGAATGAGAAATAAAAAAACACTTGAGGATTAAAAAAGCATAATTCTTTATTAATTTATCTTTCTTTTATATTAAAACTTTTTTAAAAGATTTCTATGAGTCATAATATCTTATAATTGCAACATCGCTGTGTATTATAAAATTAAGTGAGAAGCAAAGCACTTTTGTTTTTAGACTGGATTTACATCGACCGGAGGATAAAGAAAAACAGAATAAAAAAAAATAAAAATAAAAATAAACACTGATGTTATTGCAAGCGTCGTTAAATCGACCAGCGAAGTGTCGCTCGCTTCGAAAAAAAGGGAAGGTAGAGATGAAAAGGCAAGAAAAACAAGAAGATAAATCCCATCTTTCCCCCATCTTCATTCTCCTTCCTTTTTCTCATCGTCTCTCGCTTCTCGCCTCCACTCGATCACACGCCTTTATTCATTTCTTTTGAATTTCTTCTTCTTTTATTTGTTTGTTTGTTTGTTATTTCTCTCACACTTGCACTGTTCCAATAAAAGAAAAAAAGAAACACATATTTACTCCATTCGCATATCTCAGATATACAATTGTTCACATGCCACTAATAATTACTAATTTTTTTTTTCATTTAGTAACTTATGCTTTTCTTTTTCATCTGTGATTACGTCTATTTATTCAATTACGGTTAAAACTGTTAAGTGACGCGTTTGCTACAGCACGTCCGAGTTTTTACCAATGGTTTTTTTCGTTAATAAAAGCAGGGACACGTTAATTTACAATTTTTTCATTCTTTCCTCGGGGTTTCCTTCCCTTCGTTTTTTTTTATTTTCAATAATAATAAAAAAATGTACAATTTATTCATTTTCTTTTTCACGAAAAGTTTGGATAAATTTTCGCGCGAAATACAAAATCCAATTCCGGACGCACGCATCGACGCGATGTCGAGTAATGCTCTTTGCTGTACAAACGTTGTCGAGATACAATTCATATACACAGGAGGAAAAAAAAGACGAAAGACACGAACAATACAACTGATCGACGTTCGATTTCCTCCAGCTTGATTCTGGGACGTGCCGTCGCTAAACACTTTTCTCGCCGATCTAACGAAAAAGAGGAAAAAAATAGGTACATACGAATACAAAAAAAAACGAAGACGTTTATTTGAAAGAACGAAAAGAAACAAGTGCACGTCACTCGGCGAGAGTCTTTTTTTTAAATAAAAGATCTTTTTTTCTTTCTTTCATTAATTCATACGTAATAAAATTTTTTGCTTTTCGCGTGGATGTATATACATATGTATATATACATATATCTATATGCTGGTGTAATTCATACGTATTCGATTATACGTACACACCCCATACATATATACATATATATTAAACATATATTTTATAAATAATGATTAAGGTTGCTTCGAAAGTAAATAAAAATATAAATATATATGTATATATGCGTGTATATATACATATATACGTTTGTTGTATATGTACGATTTTTTTTCCACGTTTTCTCTCACTTTTGTTTATTCCTTATTTACCGTCAATCGTTTGTTACTCTACTTTGATAAAAAAAAGAAAGAAAAAAAAGAAACTTTCTCCTTTTTCACTAGCGCGCATCTTTTTCAATTTTTTCCTCTTCCCTCTCACTTCGATATATCATTTTTTCCACGTTTTATTACTATGAGTGCTCGTTCCATTTTTTTTACTTATTATTACATACATGTATTATATATATTTATATATATGCATATATTTATGTGTAGTCCTCTCGATTAAAAATTGATGATCGACGGCGTCAAAAAAGGCTGGCTCGAGGGCGATCGTTGCTCGACCAGACGCTCGTCTCGCGTCAGCCGAAAACGACGTGACCCGAGCCTTAGCCGCGCGTTTTACGTGTGTGTGAGTGCGCGCGCGAGCCTCTCGGTTGACGAACGAGAGGACAAACAGATATTCTAGAATCGCGTGTTCACATCGATTTCGTTAAAAAACTCGATCGTCGGTTCCATTTAAATTTTAATTATTTACTTTATTTACTTTTTTTGTGTTGTTTTGCATATATTTGTTTTATTTACTTTTTTTTGTTTTCGTCTTAATACACTGAGATCAACTTCACAATTGCTCGATCGAGGGAAGAAGAAATTCGCTTCTTGCTCGCCCTCACGTTATGCCTGCTTTTATATCTCTCTTATTTTATTTATGTCGTCTTTTATTTTTTTCTTCAATTATTAATTCACTTTATTTCAATCAATTTGCTCTCACGTATGCAAGATTAAAAAAAAAGAGAAAAGAAAAATTCATTCCGTGGATTTCTACGCGAAAGCCAAGAAAGGGTCAAAAAGAAGAAAAAACGAAATACGCCGGGAGGGTGGGTTATATCCTCGATATATATTATACACAGGCAACCCTCCGCTCGATCCCCCTTTTTTCCTTGTTTCTCCTTCCGGTCGCGCTTTTCCGCAAAACGCCGGGAAAATACGCGAACGCCGCTCTCTCTCTCTGTCCGACAACATCGCTTATATAAAAAAAAAAAAATTATTAAAAAAAATATCTGAAGAACGCTCAAACACCTTTTCCCGCACTGCCGCGAGGGAGAAGATCCCCCTCTCGATGAATAATTTGTTTCAGTTCGTCATCCTACCGCGAAGCACTTTTTTGTCACCTCACATATACATATGCTTGTTCACCTCCTATCTATCTCTCGCTTTTCACACGCACACAGTTATCCGCTCGCTCAGCCGCGGCAATCTCCTCCTCCTCCTTTCGATATAAAAATCCCTAGTTTACCTATTAGTAATCCCGAGGGCCTAAGCAGGCCTTCGTCTCTTCGCACACGCATTAGCCCAAAAGGGGTCGATCAAGCAGGTCCCGCGGTATCGTCGCTTAGCGGACCGCTAAATTTATTTTTTCGCTCAACGACGAGCCCGGGGACGTGCCCGACCGACTGCCTCTACAACACGCTTCCTCCTCCTTGTCCATCTTACAAATCATCGCTTGGTTTATTATTTGTTTTTAAATCGTCGCTTATCACACGCTACAAGACTGCACAGGTCGAGAAGAAAATGGCATATACAAAGTCCGCATTCTATGATCATATATGTAACGCATCGGCGTATATAATTATATCGATAGGTGGAGATTACAAGGGAATAGAGAGAGAGAAAAAACACACATTAGGAGCTGGTAGTTGTAGTTCGAAGGGTGGTGATGTGGGTGTCGGGTGTTGCTGCTTGACTTAGAGGGGATATTTAACGGGCCACAAGGATAGGTGTATAATTATATATGTATATAAGTCGGTGTACATATATGACGGCAAGGAATTTTATATATCATTTTGTCCGCGATCCACGCGAGGGAACGGACCCAGCCCCCGAAGCTTGCGGAGTCGCCCTCGAACGTCCGGCAGCACCGCTCGAGTGATCTCGTACGCTACTCTCTCGAACTTATTGACCGCTCTATAAGCGTGAGATTTGGCGCAGGTCCCAAGCTCGAGCCGTGTGCCCAACGCCCGAACGCACCTCACCACTCGAAAAAAATAGCTCGCCGATAGGTAGCAAAGTTCAGCGTCGCTCTTGGACTCGAGTGTCACCCCCAAAAAGAGTGCTCGGGTCCGAGAGCGAAGCCCCAGGCTGCTCGATCGGCGAGCCTCGTGGTAAGATCGCAGGCCGGCCCGTTTCCCCGCGAGCGCGCGCTCAGATCGTAATCCACACTAAATTGTTTAACGCTCTCTCGTCGTCGGCGGTTATAAAAAGCTTTTAGTCCCTCTGCTCGACGCGACGAATTACATCTCGGATGGTCGGATGATACACATATATATCTCTCACTCGCTCGCTCTCGCATCTCCGGCCCGCTTTACGTCGGGGCCCCAGTTTTAAATTGTGTGTGCCTCCGCGGCTCCCTCTCGGCTCTCCTCGCCGCGGAGAAAAATTTATTAAATGTGATAACCTACGCGTTAGAGCACGCTACTTACATCGTAATATATTTATATATTTATATATTTATATATAATATATATATAGAATTTTTTTTAATGTTCTTTTGCCACCTCTCACTCTCACTCGCTTAACGCACGGTTAAACTCTCTCTTGCACTCTCGCGCGCACGCAACGACGTACACACACGCACGCACACGCGCAATTACACTCGCTCCCTCGCACTCTCTTGCTCTTGTAAAAAATGAAAAACAGAAAAAAAAACTCTTCACGGCTTTTAAGCGTCGTATGTATTGTTTTTTTCTTTTATATACGTTATACTACTGTCTTTAATTAATTATTTTTTACTTTTTTTTTTGTTTAGCATTTACTTCTTTAATTCTTTTGTGGAGTGGCTGTGGAGATTCCGCTCGACATCGAAAACCGAGGACAGACCCGCTACTCGCCCGGTCGAACGTCAGATTCATCATCATCGTCATTAT
This sequence comes from Anagyrus pseudococci, assembly GCA_030522585.1. Taxonomy (NCBI): domain Eukaryota; kingdom Metazoa; phylum Arthropoda; class Insecta; order Hymenoptera; family Encyrtidae; genus Anagyrus; species Anagyrus pseudococci. Next base: position 34,200 of record JAPYYQ010000982.1, read on the forward strand.
CTCATCGTCATCAACATCATTCTTATTCGCTGGCTTTAGCTCAGCTATCACCGTTTCAATTATCAACTCTTTCATCGCTTGCTGCTGCTCTATCTCCCTCTCTATCTCTCTCCAACTCCGCCCTCCGATCACAATAATTTTGTTTCATCGGTATCGTCTCACCTCCCACTTTCTTTCTCTCAATTCTATTTTATTTTATTTTTATTCAATTAATCACCTTTTTTTTTATTTTATCCTCTTAAATGCATAAAACTTTTTATATGTCCATATAGCTCCTTGGGGCGCCACGCGAGCGACCTAATCATCGCCCGTGGCGCTCGTGTTATCGTCTTTCTTCATTAATTGTTTCATTTTTTTTTGTTTTGTTTTTTTTTTTATTATTTTCATCATCGCACAGCGGATATTCATTTTAAATCACAGACAATTATATCTAAAAAAATCTTTCTCCTCCTACTTCTTGCTCTCCTCTTCTCTCCTCCTCTCAGCATATCTCTATAATAAACTTCTTCGTACCCTGGCACGGAAGCACTTACAATCTACGTATAAAAAATTCTCCCCTCCTTTGCTCTCTCTCTCTCATGTGACTTTCTCCCGTATCTTCCATTCTGCTCGTTTGCTGCTCGTCTTGAATCGCCTCTTCTTGCTCTCCTTCCTCCGTCGCTTGTAAAACAGTCGTGCGCGCATTCGTTGTATCTCATGGAAGAAGTCCGGCTCGTCTCGTCTTCAGCTGCTGCTCGAGCGTGTACGTGCGATTATGCGCGCCCTTTATGCGAGCGTCGACGCAACGAGAGGTTATAGCGAAGAGAACGATTAATTATCCAGCTGCAGCGACCGGCCTCTACCAATAATCCTCTCCTCTTTATCTCACTTTCTTTATTCTCTTCCTCATCGTCTCACTTGTATCGCGCACTTGTGTACCGTTTAACGGTAGCCTCACGCGCGTTCCCGACGCGCAATATTTATTCTTTTTTTGTTTCTCAAATAAATCTATGTATATCTTGCGCGCTAACGCGCTTATTATCGCAAGGATTCGCGTCCTCCTGTATGTGTTTTGTGTGTATGTGTGTGTTCTAAACGTTAATATCACACCTTGACCGACGTTGTTTGTTTCTTTGTTTTTTGTCGACGCCAACGTCGACCAGCGTTAATAAACGAACGAAAGGATAATGTACATTATGTAAGCATAGACGTACGTTCTACGTGTTTTTTTTTTTTTTATAAAAAGAGAAAACGCAACGACGCTCGATAGTCGTCCTTGCGTTTCGCTTCCACGACCGACTACTTGCAAATCATTCCATCATTTTTTCTTTGCACTCTTAACGAATAATCGTAAAAAACCAACGCTCGCTCGGACAATTTTCTTCTTTCGATTGCAATATTTACCGTCTCGCAAAAGTCGAGAGTCGTTTCAAAATTTCAATTTGACCCGTCGTAGCGTAGACAAATGAATCGACGCGCGAATAATATTGCAATGCGAACGAAGAGAAAGGCCATATCACCGCAACGTTCACCGTTGAGGGGAAAAAGCCGTTTTCGCGCCGGTCGCGCGAAGCGCCGGAGAAGAAAGACAGAAAAAAGTTAAGCGATAGTCTCGCTCGTCTCGATTGAGATTTACGTCTGCTGCCCGGTGTTGATGAACAGCTGCTGGGTAGCCTGGTGGAACTGGTTCTGCAGAAACTGCTGCGACGCGCTCGTCTGCTGCTGGAGCTGTAGCTGGCGCTGGGCTTGCAGTTTGGTGAGGGCGCCGGTCGACGCGAACGCGGGATAGGCGAGGGTCGTCGTCAGGCACTCGTTATGCTCCTCGAGCGAGTTTTGCGCGTAGTGAAGCACAAGGTGCCGTAACGACTCGTGGATGTTGTAAGGCTCGGCGAAGCCAAAACCCCGTTCCGTCGCGTAGATTATGCAGTGGTTCACCGTACCATTGCACCTGATAAAAAAAATTAAGTACAATTAAACCAATAATTACCATTTCGTTGGAAACAGCAACGGGCTAAGTACGTACATGATCGACAAGGCATACTGTCCGATTCTTGACCTTCGAATCAGGAAAGTACCGTCGGGCCGCGTGGCTAGGAGTCTGTCAGCATCGGATCGAGAGCCTTCGAGGAACAACCACGTAGTCTCGTCGTTATGCACCTCGAGGTCGAGTTCCTGCAACTCGAGATTCACACCGCGATTCTGGTTCGCCATCAAGCTTTGTGTCAGCTGATTTATTTTCGCCTGATTCACGCCGTTTTTTCTCAACCAACTGCAGAAAACAATTTATGAATATTAGAAGATTGTCGTAACATTTATTTTATCATCGTTTTTCAACGAGTATTAAAATACGTACTCTGCGTGTTTGTCTTTGGAGCGCATATGAGAGAACACCTCTACTTTTAATTTATTCAGCTCAAGCTCAACGTTTCTGTTCTGCTGGATTTGTTTCAATAAACTACGATCCACGTCTTCTTTGCTATGCAGCAGCGATTGGAGTCGGCCTTTCAGTACCTCCGCGTTTGCCGATAAACTGGAGAAAAAAAAGAATCATGTACATCAATTTTTTTACAGCTTAACGCAAAGATTAAATTCGTTATCTAAATGAAAAAAAGAAACTCACGATGCGATTTCATGCGGCTGAGCGTCGGACTGGAACTTTTCCTGGAGCTTACCCTGCTCCTCGAACATTTTGATAAGTTCAGCAAAGGCCTCGAGAGCCTGTCGCTTGAGCTGCACCTCGTGCGACGCGCGATGGTAGGCATCGGCACAGTCCTGGTACTGGCGCAGCAGCTTTGTCAACTCATTATCGAGCTCGATGTATTTCTGCATGATGATCGCGTTGTCCGCCGTACTTGCTATCTCGTCATCCTTAAAAATTCAACAGTTAATTAGTTACATCAACATTTCCAACTGCTACAGCAAAATAATCGATTGGCGACTTACCTGCTGGAAGCGCGAGATCGGATACAGCAGCTTGATGTCAAGAGTGGAGTTGTACTGGGCGAGCGAGCACTTGCGGTAGTGATCGACGAGGTCAATCACCGAGTTGAAGTTGTAGGGCTCGGAGAAGCCGTATTTGCCGTTCCGATGGCAGATCTTGATGAGCTTGTTGGTGCCGTCTTTGCGCAGCGTCAGCGTGTACTCGCCGCCCTTGGACGAGGCGTTGCGCACGAGGAACGTACCGTCCACCGAGTCGTGCATCCTCTCGTTAACCTCGTCGCGCGTTATGTCGCCCCAGTACCACTCGGCCTCTTGCAGCGTGCGCGGCTTGCTCAGCATCTGTTGCATTTGCTGCTGGTACTGCTGTTGCTCCTTGCTGCTCGACACACAAGACAATTAGTAATCGATTAGAACGTTTACCGGCTGTTTCGGGGATATTACGTGCCGGAATCGTCGCATTGAATACTTAGGGATTAAAAACCAGCTAATGCGCGTCGTTAAAAATTTCGAGGAACACGGAAAAATTGCAATTGCCAAAGTATAATCCATCAAAGCCGTCGGGTTTTGCATATCCGCCCAAACGATCGCCGCTTCTCGTTTCATCTCCGGTGCCACGAGCAGCTCTGCCAAAGAGCGTTTTTCCCCGAAATTTCGAAGCCGCCCCGCGTAACTCGTCAGCTCGTTATCCGGGCTTACGAACTCGGTATGACGTCAGTCTCCTCATCATCGTCCGCAGTATAAGCCCGAACGTTTGCCAAACTGGCAGAGCATCAGAGAAGGTGGGCGAGTGGTCTTGGGTGGAGGAGGAGGAGAAGCTCCACTCCTCTCGGCCGTGTAAACAGAGGCCGGTAGGGAAACTCTTTGTTTGACTTTGACGACCGTGATGCCGCTAATTCGACGAGTAACATTAGCTTTGCCGAGAGTAAGAAAGAGAGCCACCGCGTAAACAACGGACGAAAAATACACGCCGAAATTTATGAAGGCATCAATCAAGAGCTCTCTCTCTCTCCGGCAGGAGAGGGTGAGAGAAGTTGGATATTGTACAGTCGAGCCTTACTTTTGCCGCTCGCGGCTGACCTCCTCCTCAAAGTTGTTGGCGAGACTGGTGGCCGAGTCGAAGACGGTGAAGTGCGGCCGGGAGACCTTGCGCGGTGGTAAAAGCGGCGCGCAGGCAAACTCGGGCAGACGCTCGCCCCAGTCGCAGCGCAGCAGCAGCAGCTCGATGATGCGTATGTGGGCCTCGATGTTGTGCACGACTTGGCTGTGGGCAAATAGGAAGGTGTCAGTATACGAGAACGCTTACGTCTGGTTGCCGTGGAGAATGAATAAACGACTCACATTATGTCTTCCCAGGGCGGCCGGAGGAACAAGTGGCAGATGACCTGGACAAGGACGGTTGGCGGCTCGGCGATGCCCCTTGCGTGCTGCAGACGACAGATCCGGCAGAAATGGGCCATCAAGTGGCGCAGCGTGCTACGATGATGGAGCGGCAACTCGTCCACCAGCTGTGCGAGCCGCCTGGCGCACACGTCGTCGTTCGCGCCTTCTATAAATTTCAAAAAAGGAAATCGTTTTAGAAAAGAAATCTTCGGTGAAATTCGGTGTATCGATATGCTACTCTACTTACTCAAAGCGTCCAGAAATCGATTGTACCACTGCACTGGGATCACAGGGTCCGGCAGCTCCCGTAGAAATTTCTTCAGTACGCTCGCTATGCATTGAGGATTGTAGAGGTTCAGATCGGTGTTGCGGACGTCTGTGGAAAGGGGGAGAAGAAATTCAAACGGTGCATTAGAATCGTTATTATTCCAGTGGATTTCACAAACGAGGAAGACGAGAGGATTGAAAAAAAAGCCCCAACTCCCTTTCCCATCACGTGTGTTTTTCCGAACACCCGAGCACATCGCAGTACATCTTACGTTAACGGACAGATTTATTTGTTTGTCCAAAGGGAAAAGGCTGGAAAAACGAATGCACTCGACGGCACTTTTGTATGCTACTCCTCTCATTCCCCTTCCCTACCCATGACTCTCGAACTACCGAGTCTCTCTCGCACTCGTTTGCATAAAGATTTATCAAAGTCCAGGGGCTTTTTTTGCACACGTCCGCGAGTCTAGCGAGGTCGTTAATTTTTACCCTCTCATCAATTATTTACGCAGCGGCCACGAGCCCTTCTCTCTTCTGTGTCTGTGACAATACGCATAGGAAAGTATATAATGTCTCTCTCGCTCACCTTCGTTGAGCTGCTGCCTGAGCTCGTGCGTTTGCTCCGTGGGCGGACTGCTGTGGTAGACCTGGTAGAGGTCGAGATTGGCCTCGGTCACGGCTCGCTCCTCCAGGGCGCGCGTGCACTTCTCCACGATCGGCGGTGCGCTGCGCGTCGTCGCGTCGAACTGCGAGCACAGGGCTAGACCGAACACTGCGAGGGCCACAAACATATCGTTAGAAAAAGGAAAAGACTAGCCAATTTTACGATTATCGCTTGTAGCGCGATTTTTTTTATTTTTTTCTTTTTTTATATGCGCCGAGAAGAAAAGAAAGCGAAGCGCATAAAAAAGTAAAAAAATTTTACAGGCGCTAGGGTTATAAAAATATTTTTTTTTTTTGTTTTCGACTCTTACCGGAAGTAAATTTATTTACTCGGCTGGGATCCGAGACGCAGGGCATCGGCAGACCCGTTGCCGAGCAGGTTCTGTGAGCTACCAGGCCGCAATCTGAAACGAATATTATCGCAGGATTAATAATTTTTTGCATATGAAAAAAAAAAAGAAAAGACACAGAAAAATCCATTTTATCGACAATAAAGAAGAAAAACGATAGAGCAATTTCGCAGTGGCGTGCGTACAACAGCAGAAAGACCCGAGCGCTAACCGGCGCCCAATTAACTTTGAATTTCACGCGTACCGGAAATCGGCACCGGCGCCTAACGCGTTCTCCCCCCATTTTTTCCCTTTCCCTCCATACAGCACCCCACCGGCCAATCGTCCTGGAAATTGCGAATTACCACCTCGACTCGTACAATCCCGATAAAAAAAAGTAAAAATCCCATTTCAAAAAACACAAAAAAAAATCTCCAATAAGAAAGAAAACTCTCTCACCTTGACAGAGAAATCCCTGATGGAGTAGGCCCCTAAGGTACTTATGGCACTTGTCGCACTTCTCCAGTACGCTGAAGCTGTGCGGCACGAGATTGTGCTGCTGCGGTGCCAGTTCGCCGGCGTTTGGCTCGCTCTGCTGCTGCTGCTGCGGCTGATTGGCACCGGTGACCACCGGCAGGTCCGTCGGCGGTGGCGATGTCGACGGCTGGCACAGCTCCTCGATGCACACGAGGATGTTCTTCTGATGGAACTCATCCTTTATGCCCATGTTCTGCAAAGAAAAGCGTCGGATTTATAAAAACGCTCAGCCACATGCGCGGGAAAACTAGATTGCCGCGGAAATTCGCTTCTTTTTTTTTGCCCCCCTCACCCAAGTAGACCAAGCCGCGCTTTCACTTAGCACGCCGAGAGAAATGCAAAGCCTCTCCATCTCGCTCTCTACCCTATTTAATCGCGAAATTTACGCGTTCTCCGTTTGCCTTTTTTTTTCCTTTGCTAACCAGCCGGCTGCAGGTGTGGACCGGACACGAAAATCGACGATGCAGTCGAACGCTCATATGCGGCTAATGAAAAAATATCGATCCGGACGCAAGAGAGAGGAGGGTTTTACGTAAGTCCGAGAGCGCGTACGACTTCTTTCCACGTATACACACGCATGTAAAGCCGAGGAGAAATGAGCGCGCTGCCGATGAGCCGTTCGCGTAACCTCTTCCTCCCCCCCAGCAGAGCGTCTCTTTCTGCTTTCTTTCGATTCACCGCGCGACACGCACACGCCTCCCTATTGTTCGATTTTTTCATTTCTTTTTTCTTTTCTTTTTTGACGAGGTTGCATCATCCGACCGAATAATTAGCAGCTTTTCCGCTGGTACGAATCGAATTTCCTTTAATGCAGTCTTTGCTGCGCGCATCTGATTATGACCGATGACCGGCTGCACTTCCACGTGCGCCTACAGACGAGATCCCCGTTTATTTCGATGTAATTGTTGAGGGTGATCTCATCCGCCGAGAGAGACCTCGTGTCTTCTTGGATAAGACAATTTTTTTTTCTCTCATCCCACTATCGGCTTAAACCTTTAAAATTTAGCCAAGACGAGACTGTTTTAATTTTTCCCCAATTAATTGCACTACCCCCCGTCGCATAATTCAATCGCTCGTTTGAGAAAAAAAAAGAGAAGAAAAAAATGGAAAAATTAATTTTCCCGGCGCGCTAGCGTATATAGCTCTCTCGCCCAATAAACTCGTATTCCGTTGATTTTTCCAAGATAACTAAATTATCCGTTGGCCAATGGAAATTGCATCAGTCGGCCCGCGCAACGCAATAGGATCGCGATCGATAAATTTTTTAACGGCGCTCCATATTTTAATGATCGTTAATAAAAATTTCTTTTTATCACCTGCGTGACAAATACTTCGCCAGTGAGTCACATATTCTCTCTCTTTTTTTTTAATTTTCCGCTCGTGTTGCACGTGTTCCATTAGAAATAAAGAAAGATATCTCTCTTTTTTTTCTTTTGCAATTAGCATAATGCAAATAACTTAACAGTGAGTCACGGGTAAAAAGCAGATCGCGCTGTGTGTGTTTCGTGATAAATTTAGGACAAAGCGATATTTAAAATCGCGATCGACGCGCCCCGATGTATATTCACGTGTATATATACGAAAAAGCCAGAGACTTTCGTGAGCTTGAAATGAAAAAAAAAGACTTACCATCAGCTTCTCGCGATCCAAGTTGAGCAGATCGCTGCCCTTGATGTCCTTCGACTTGAAGACGTCGGCATAGCGGTAGAGGTTCAGCGCCGCCATCCACTCGACGACATTAAGCGACGTCCACTCGCTAACAGGCTGCAAGCACAAAAAGTATCGTGCACATCGGCGATTAATAATTATTCCATCGCAAAAAAAAAGAGAAGGAAAAAAACGAATAAGAGTAAAAGCCCTCTTTCCTCGAGACAATTTACAAAATTATCCCCGAAACTCTATCCGTCACAAAAGGCGCGTCACAAATCCTTCTGTTATAATCGATCTGGATGATCGCCCGCGTAGACAGCCACGCTGCTGCTGCTGCACGCCGATTCCGCATATCTCTCTTTCTCGATATCTCACTCTCCGATCAGCCCGATAACCGCGTTATTCGATATCCCCCCCTCCCCCTGACACCACTCCGAACGTCCTCCAAACCGAAGGTCATACGTTCTCCCCCCCTCTCTGGCGCGCTCCTCCTACCTGGCTCAGCTAAACTGTCACTTGCATTTCCTACACAGAGCGAAAACTCACCTCATCCGTGGCAGCGAGTATGCTGTACCTGCGCGCTTTGCCGAGACGCACGATGTGCCTGATAAGCCTCGTCGCTAGGTTAACTCGGCGTCTCTTGGCGCGCCAATCTATCGGGCCGTGCGGTACCGCCGCTACTGGTGGTGGCTCCATCGGTGAGCCGACGACGCCGGTTTCTTGACCTCCCCCGACAATTAGCATACGCGTCACGTGCGCCCGAGCGTTCCTAAACTCTCACTCACTCCTACTCTCTCGTGCGTGTGTATATCTAGGGAAAGCGTGTCTCGCTCGTGGCGTACAGCAGCAGACTGACCAGAGAGAGAGCCGATACGGAATCGTCTTCACGTCGAGCGAGTGAGAGCGCTTGCGCAGGCGCTATACCTCGCGGCAGAGAGGCCCTGCCCCGGGGGCCGATGCTGGTGGGGATAGCTCTCTCGGGGGACCCAATGAAAATTTCGCTCCGGGAAGGCGGAGATAGCAGCCGGCGGCGGCGGCTCTTACTCTTTCTTGCCTCGCTTCTCGCGTTACTTAGCGCTGCTGCTTAGCCGTGCGCTTTTTATCGCGAGCGCAGATTAGCCGTCGGTTGCATCAGTCGCCGACAGGGCTGGTGAGCGATTGTGCTTTCTGGCATAATCGAATGCCATATCGAAAGTCGAATTTCGCTAGACGGCTCTAGCGACATTCGGGCTTGCGGTCGAAAGCACAATCGCTCACCAGCCCTGGTCGCCGACGACGACGAGGCTATATAGCTCGCCGATGAGGAGGCGAGACGGGAAGAGAGCCTCGTTGGCGAGTCATTTTTCGAAGTCGCGCGACGGAAAGTTTCGTGGAATAAGCGCTTAGCCAGGATTTCCGGGGGGTGGAGAAGGGGTGTGGATCGCGGCAGGAACTAGAGCTGCAATTAAGTGCGTTGATTATGATTTTGGGGAATACCGCGATTCGCCGATTATACGCACAGACGCGAGAGAGAAAGAAAGAGAGAGCTTGCAGAGGTGAATAATCAGACGAGCACAAGGGGTTATTGCGTCACACACGATCTCTCTCTCTCTCTCTCTCTCACTCGTGTTCCAATTAGGAGGCATACTGGATGAGAGAGGGAGAGAGAGAGACTGTATAATTATCGCACTTTAGCTCTCGGTGCGACGGAATCGTCGCGATAACGATCGCCCGAAGAAATTCAAAGATGTCTCATAGGCCCCTCGACTTTCTATCTTATCAGCCGCTTAATACATAATCCATCTGCGTCTATCTTATCGAACGATATATTAATAACCAGGCTCTCTCTCTCTCTCTCTCTCTCTCTCTCTCTCTCTCTCTCTCTCTCGCTTTCTCTCTCCCTCACGATCCACCGTACGCTCTCGATTCTTCTTCTTCTTCATCGTTTTCTTCTCTCGGTTGCCCCGTAATCTCGGGGCTTTGTTATCGAGCCGGCTTTTTACATTAATTCGACATTTTTATCAGTAGCCCGTAATCTCGCGGCATCGATATAGGCCCTGATATTCGCGACATCGGGGCTTCTCTTATCAACCGCGCGAATTTCCCCCACTATACACACGCACACTCGCACAATAATCGAGTGTAAAATAAAAAAAAAAAAAGAGAGACCGATTAAGCCGAGTCTTTTTTTTTTTAAATTTCGAGAGCACCGACAGCTAACACTCACTCGCCTCATACACAGACGTACGTATACACGCGAGAGAGCGATAAGCCCGGCAATAAAGAGTTTTCGCTCTAGCAGCCCTCATCTCCCCGGCTAGCGCCTTTGGCGACAAACTTTTGCACCCTACTCTACACCCCGACCTTCTTCTTCTTTTGCTCGCTTTTTCATTTCCGACCTGACGCTGAGAGAACGTCGCGCTTTGCATAACCCTAGCACTAGTAGTCTTTTGTTCCCTCCCTCCCATCCTAAGCCACCCTCCCCTCGATATGCCTGCAGGCATGGACTTTATTGCCGTTTCAATTCTCGCTCATGCTCTTATTATTATAAGCCGCGCGCTTCAAAGGGAATATACATCCAAGATGTATATACTCATCAAATTTTTGTGATCCAAAAAAAATCCCCAAAACTCGATCGGCTAAAATTACTCTTGGAAAATCGTCTTTATCGCTTCTTTTTTTAAATTGATTAAACTCTTCGTCACTCCCAAAATTAAAAAAAAAACGTCACGGTGGCAAGTCACATTATCGTTTCTTAATTATAAATTTTATAGGCGCTCGAAAAGAAAAAAATAATAATTAACGGCCCCGATATTGCGGTGGTCGTATACGACATTAACCCCCTTCCCCCCCCCCCCCAACCGATCCTCAGAAATACCCCATATTTCTCCAAGAAAACGCGCGCCGCCAATTTCAAGTGTCCAGCTCGAGAAGATCCCCCCCCCACCTCCCTCCCTCTTCTTTTCTATACCCAGCCACACATACACACGTACGTGAAGGCACCAACGGTACAACACAGAGGAACGCGTCGAGGCGTGTGCATCGTTATTGACCCAATTTTTAATTTCTCCTTCGTATTTCATAAATCATAGCGGCCGTTTCTCCATTATCGAGCCTCTTAAATTGCGAGGCTTATAAATCAAACGCGCGTCTTTTCTTTATTTATCCAAGAATTAAGGCTCTCTCTCTCTCTCTCTCTCTCTCTCTCTCTCTCTCTCTCTCTCTTGCTCGCACTCTCGGGCGCGCAAGACTGCCTCAAAGTGTCATTGAACTTTCTAGAAAAATTCTATGCAGCCCTCTCTCTCTCTCTCCGTAATACGGCTTTTGATAAGAGCGAAAAACCACGCGAGTATGGGAAGGTGAGCGGTAGGGGTAAAGGCAGAGGAGGGAGGGCGGGCAGTATCGCGAATCTAAATAAATGCACTTTATCGCGGCAGTGTGCGTATATTGTAACAATCGTATTATATTTGCACGATAACGAAAAAAACAGTGCTTAAGGATACATATGACAACGGGGCACAGCGTTTACGTCCCTCTCGCCCGCGTAATTGACGATACCAGTGCCCTCCCCCCTTTCCCGATAAGATAGCATCAATGAGAGAGTATGCTCTCTATAATTTAAAAATTTACGGTATTAAACGCTGCACTTGTCTCTTTCTTGTCGCCCCTCCTCTTTTTTTCTTTTATTAACCCAATGATTAATAAATTACTACTCTTAATTAGCGATTATTGTAAGCCGTGGTTTGCGATAGCGAAGTGGAAGCGTGTGAGTTGAAAGTGGAAAATGGAAAAACCGAAATTTCATTGTGATGGTGATAATAAAAAAAGACGATATAAAAATGGGTTGGATTTAGATTTTTATTGGTCACCGAGAGTAGAGCGTATTTTTGATTTACGAGCCTCGGCCGTTTACAACCGACAGCCGTAAAAGTTAATAGTTCCTAATGCCTACTACCTTCAATCAATTTGAATTAAGAAAAACGGAAAAAACGAAAAGTGGGCGGGGGAGAGATAGATACACTAATACACATATGTGTACAGCTGTTACACACGCGGTGGCTCGTTACGAAAGAAAAGCCCAAGCTCTCGGATAAAAACGTATCTCGATCTCCAGCTGATATACAAAATCTAGCCTCGTAAAATGACTTTACGCGCTCGTCCTTGAAACACACACACACACACACAAGAGCTTCATCAAGAAAAAGGTAGCTGCTCTCTGTCTATTCGATAAAAAAAAATATAAGAAACACAAAAAGAGAAACTAATGAACAATTTTGATCGACATTGACAGATGTCACGAGCGGGCTGTTATTACCGATTTATCCAGTAGCCAGGGTAAAGAGAGGTTTACAGGCACTTTCTAAAAGTATATAGCGCGGGCAGCGGGCGCGCGCGGCATTAACGACGTATTTTTGGCAGTCGCTCGCGCGGGCTATTAATGCTATTTTCGAGCGTCGCGCATTCCGCAGGGGATGCACTCTCAACGCACACACACCAGAGCCCCGGTCTCTCTCTCTCTCTCTCTCTCTCTCTCTCTCTCTCTCTCGTGAAAAAGAATAATTTGGTGGCGAGAGAGAGAGAGAGAAAGCCTGCATATAAATTGCTTGAAAGCTGTGCCGGGGCAGCCGGCGTTGCATGCTGCAAATTGCAGTTTTCGAATGCGTACGAGAAAATTGCGGCCATTTGTTTAAAGACGAATTAGTTTGAGAAACATTTTACGATCATGCGCGGCTCGAGATCCACATAGGCTCTACCACGGCCGGAGTGTACTTCTCTCTCCTTTTTTTTTTTAGTTCATTTTCATTCTCGCAACATAGTAGCTGCAAATTTTAAGTTGAAAGTATAATTCCTCTTTTATGCTGAAAACTTGTTGAAGGTAGGAATTATTTCTTCTTTTTTTTTTTTAAGCTTTATTTCTCGACGCTTTTTTTTAAGGCTGAGCGTGTGGCCTTGCTGAAATTCTTTTTGAGTTTTTTGAAAGATCGGGGAATCGGCGAGACGCCGATTGTGTCGTTTCTCGATTTTTTTTCTTATTCGTTTGGATTAAGTCTTTTTAACGAGCTTGAAAATGATTAGTCGATTAGGCTAACATACTTTTAGATTTAATTTACTTTGGGGGCAAATGATTTTTCTTAGCTTAATAACGGATATTTCATTTTTATGCAGCTGAACTCGTGGAACGTTAGCTTAGACAGACGTGTAATTATACAATTATAATGTCATTAAAATTCGATTAGGCGTTATCGAATTTTATGTGTTTCTTTATTTTAAAACAAGGTTCTAAACTAATGCGTTATATAAGTTTTTCAACAAAATTTTTCAACGGAAATTAAATTTCGTTAAAGTATAAAACTTTTCTGGGACGTTATAATTGCCGAGACGAGAAAAAAGAAATTATAATATTCAGCTTTTTTTTAAACGACAAAATTTCGCAATTCGTTAAACGCATTTAATTCCCTTAAAACGAAAATCATTATTTCGCAAAGTGTCACCTTCGCACATACAAAAAAAGAAAGAAACAAAAATCCGAGAAACGAGACACATTTGAATTTTGAAATGAAAACGAAAAAAAAAAAGAAATATTCGTTTTCTTACAATAATCGCTAAAATACAGCATTGCAATTAGCCCAAGTTAAAAAACGTCATAATTGCAAGTCGGAAATTTAATCTGCTTGAATAATCACATTTTTATCGCTCGGGCTCATGCGGCGGGCTCTTCTCTCTGCAATTCAAGCTTTCCAATCGTGAATGGCCAAGGCGAGAAAAGAGGCGATTAAAACAAACATCGCGGCCTCGTTACAATAATTCGACGATAGCTCGTCCTTTTTTTCTCTTATTCCCGGCGGAGCACGTAACAAACGCTCTTAGGCGGTGAGGGGGTAGGTAGGAGGGGCGCGCACATAGCGCCTAATCAGCTCTGGAATTCCTCGTTTATCGGAAGCGCGACGAGACGTCGGCTAGCGTCTACGAGAAAAAAGAGACGTCTCGACGCTACAACGAGCGAAACAGAGAGGAAAAAGGGGAAAGAGAGAGAGAAAAAAAGCTGAATAAAACGAGCCTCGACTATGTGTAGAGAGAGAAAGAGAGTGTGTCCAACGCCGGTGGGGATGGAGAGGAAGCGAAAAAAAAAGAGGCGACGAGGAAGAGACAGTCGGGGCCGGAGGACAAGGCGATAAAGAGGCGACGAGGAGAAAGCCGAGCGCGCGCGAGCGGGACAAAGACGCGCAAGAGAGCCGTGTGACCTTCCTCGCCGCCGCCACACACCGCCTGACGTTTCCCCATTCCCGACTCTAAGGCGCTGCTGCTGCTGCGACGTCGGCCGACACCCACACGCTTCTCTCTCTCCCTCCTCTTACGAGCCAAAGGATAGGCGCCGGCGACAGGTCTAGCCGTTTATATGGGTGTGTATGTGTATGTGATAACGAAGACTGCGAAGACCGTTTAATTTTTCGGACTTTGTATTTCTGGAGAGGGAAAGAGCTTAATAAAGAATAATGGATGGCAATGAATTCAAGCTTGCTTGACCGTCTCGTACGTATATAAAAAATCAACAACAACAACAACAAAAAGTGGTAAGCGCCAGTGGTCCGGACGATATATTAATTAATCGTAAATTGGCAAACGGTGAGTGTGCGCGCGTACAGCCGATGGATCGAATATCGTGGAAAATGCGCGCGTCTCCCCCACCGCTCCGTACCTCCGGCACTCACACGGTGTACGCGATCGGTGTACAGATGACGCAGAACCGGTGTCTCGCGCGTTTATATGTGTGTATAGAGGACGCGAGAGGCACAAAAGTTATTTCGGAACGAACTTTATACATTAGCCCGACCTCCCCGCGATACAGTTGTATATAGTGGGCGCGAGTGAGAGAGAGAGAGAGAGAGAGAGAGAGAGCAAGAGGTGGGAGGGAGGGAGGGAGAGTTAAGAGCCGCTTGTTTCATGAATTTTCATTAAGCCGGCGCGCGAGGAGATTTATTGGCTCTACGGACGCCGCGACTGCCGAGCGAACGAGAGAGAGACTACGTCACACTGAGGGAGAGAGAGCTACTATACGCAGGATTTCCTTTGGGAGACCCAGGAGAGTAACAAGCCTCGTGCGCGTCTTTTCGGCCACGGAAGAAAATTTCGGCGGCGGCGGCGATTTATCGGGAGCTTTTGTCGGCGATGACTGGTTTTCCTTAACTCCTCCCCCCTGTTCTATATATCTCTCTCGGCATATATTGGCCTGCTGATACCGCTGGCTTCTCTGCTGTGTATATATACGTATGCATGAGGAAAGGCGCTGGGAAAATTTGATGCCGGTTTCGCGCTAGACGGATAATACAATGCTAATTGAATTGATGCTGCCTGAGAAGAAGAAGGGGGGGCTAGATATGCCTGGCACGTTTTGCAATTTGCCTCGGGCGAGCTTGGAGTATTGTGAAAAATTTGAATTTCCCCTCCTGCCCCTCCTGAACACCAGCACCATCGCCAACCACAGAGCTACGGTCTTGTTACGCTAATCGTGGATATATGTTTCAGAGGCTATTGTCGTTGATTAATTCATTTGCTCGGAGAACATTGCGTGGGCTCAATGGGAACACGTAGACGTGTATAGTGTGCTCTCTTGAAAGAGTGGAAGAGGGAACGTATATGATCGGGATCGAATAAAAAAAATTACTTTGGGTTTTGAGAAAGGTAAGGTCACGGGGCTTGACTCGCTTTTCTCTCTCTCTCTCTCTCTCTCTCTCTCTCTCTCTCTCTCTCTCTCTCTGTTCTCGCGTGTTTCGCGAATCCCGAGAACGGGATATAAAAATAGAGAATGTGGGAGTCGAAAGGTGGAGTAGGGAGGAGGACGAGGAGAGAAAAAACGCGCGTTTCATTAACATCGATTTCGTATTAATAAAGCGGCGTAATCGAATTAATACTGGTCGAGCGAAATTCCGAGTTAATAAAAAAGCATTTATCTTGGCGTCGTAATTGTGTGAGCGCGCGCGTATATATACACACGTAGCGTGAGATGGAAAAGAAGAAAAAAAAAAGGAAAAACTAAGAAAGAGGAAAAAAAATGAAAAAATTCCCGAAGAAATCGCGGCTGGAGAAGCAGCAGCAGCAGAGGTCAATTTTGTGAATATTGATAGGGGGCATTGTTATCGCGCGCGAGCTCGCTCAAGGCTCTCCCCGGGCGAAGAAAAATTTTTTTCTTGCGGCGCAGTAGATTTCTTTTTTTTTTTTTCCCTCCCATTCGCTTCTCTTTTCTTTGTCGTTTCTTTTTCCTCCCTTTTCTCTCTTTTTTTTTTTTATACCAAATGAGATTATTCCGATCGGCGACGCATACGAGCCCGCGAGAGAGAGAGAGAGACGCGTGTATCTATGTAACCAAGCGCGCTTGATTTCATAACGCGAGAATCGTTTAGTGTAATTTATTATCGATAAGTTCCATCGCGTCGTACAGCTCAGCCGCTGATAAAAGCTGCATCGGCCCAAGAGAGATATTTTTATGAATTTTTTACGACTAGCCGGAGGAATTGTGCGTGGGGATCTCGAGGAGCCGGCGTAATCTATCGTTATAAGAGCTTTTATCGTCGCTCCGGCTTCTTCTTCTTCTTCTTTTTTTAATGCCTTGGAAATTAATATTAAACGCCGGTTTTCGAGATTTCAGCCGGAATACAGTCGGCTCGGTGCTCGAAGTCTCTCCTCCTTCCTTTTTCTACGACAGACACTGACACACGATATTTCGATTTTAACATTTTCAAGCGTCTTTTTCGAGACGATCGAAAACTATTAAAAGATAACTATCGCAACTGACTATTGTATGATAAATAAAGAAGAAAAAAAAAGAGGCGCAGCAGCAAAAACCGAGAGATGGTGAGGGGGGGAGAGCCGTATGAAACGTCAGAAAAATAAATTAGTCAAAAAGGAAAAATCCATCCAACTTGCAAATCACTCCAAATTAATCCAATCCCATCCAAAAGAAAAAGACGAAGACGAAGAAAAAAGTTGGAAAAAAAAAGAAAAAGAAATCCATACCATTGATTTCCGAAGTCTCGCATCCCATACATTCGCGTTCGTCACTCCCCCTGCCCCCCTGCCCCTTGAAAAAAAAGAGAATCTCGCTGACTATGCAAACAAGCGCATAGTGGTGGCATGGAGAAGAAGAAAAGAGAGACTGTGGAAGAGATGTGGTCGTGTGGTAGTAGTCTCCGAGCATACGAGCGAGAGAGAGAGAGAGAGAGTCTCGGTCATCTCCGCGAATTTCGCGATCCCTGGCCCGTAGCCAGGGGAATCCGTTCAAGTATAGAGCCGGTCTTCGGCCGCTCGATAAGTCGCGCGAGCGGCCGAACAAGCTTCTCTCTCTCTCTCTTTCTTGCTGTGGTGACTGTGTCTCTCTCCCGGCACGCACGCACGTACACGCAGAGGGAGAGAGAGAGACAGGCCCGCGTATACCTATACACCTGCGCGCTTCAACACAGCCGGGCCACATTTATAAGTTGGGTTGACGGCCTTCCCGTCCTCTCTCGTCTGATTTTTCGCGCGCCCGAAGGTCAAGTCATTTTTAGAGGATCCCCGTTCTTCGTATACTCTCTCCACCTCTATACGCGTATACAGCAGCGTGGCTCTCTCGCTTCCTTGCTCACTCGCGTTTCTCGGCCGCGAAAAGCCGCGAAAAAAAAGCGAAGAGAAGCAGGATGATAAGGAGAGGGAGGAGCGGGGGTGGTAGTGGTGGCGTGGACAGAAGACGCGCCGCGAATCCGAATGGCCGTCCGGACCCGCGAAAGGTCAGGCGCGCTCTCTCGATGAATTATGCGAGCTGCGCCTCTGAATATTGAGCGTAGAGCGACGCCGACTACTACTACGTTCTACTATACTTCTATGACTACTACTACTACGTCAACCGACTACTCCTTTTCCTTTGGACTGGCCGAGCTGCCGAGGCGAAAAATAACGCGCGGGGGGAGCTTCATTCCACGCCAGCTTGCGGCAACTGGAGACGAGAAGGGAAGGGGATTTAAGGCTGAGAGGATAGGAGCTCGCTCGCGCAGCACCTCATCGACGAGTGCGCGCCCGTAAATTTCAATCAAGGGCCCATTCGGGATATTTCGTGCCCCGGACGTCGATAGCGGACGAGGGGGGAGACGCGTCTGTGGCGCCGAAAATAAAATCGACGGAATTTATCGCTACCTAGCCCTCTCCTCTCTTTTTCTCTCTCTTCGTTTCGTACTCGCTCGCTCTCTGTACCACGAGTTACGCGAGAGGGGGAATGACGCGTAGAGGAGAGTGTCCGATCGATACGAGGGGGGCATATCTCGGACTCGTCCGATGATCAACGATTTTTTTTCCTCCCCGTCCCCCGGCCCGCAAGATTTCTCCGAGAGAGCAGGCCGGTAAGATCCAGAAAATTCGCACTACGCAGCATCCGCGTCTCGAGCAGCAGCAGCGAAGAGGAATGGCAGTAGGGGGAAGGGGGAAATTATCTGGTGAAAGACGATGAGCCGAGCGTCCGCTGGGACAATTATCGCGAAACGAGAGTAGCTTATATACACGCTCCTCTTCTCTATCTCTCTTTTCTACGTTCTTCACTCGCGAGTTAGCTCTCTCTCTCTCTTTTCCTCTCGCTCGCAGGGCTCACTCATTGTCAATAAGTGCAGTCGCACACACACACGGGGCCTATATGCTCTCCGCGCAACTGCACAACGGCTTCGCAACGGAATGATTGATTGAATTAACGACCGCCTCTCTCTCTCTCTCTTTCTCTCTCTGGTTTTTATTGCTCCCGCTCCGGCAATGGATAGCGGTAAAGGGGGGCTGAGGTACAGGGGGGCAATGGCGAACAAGAGAAATGATCTGAAAAAAGTCTCTTCGAGCTCTGAAATTGCGAAAAAAAGGAGAGGTCGTTTACGCCCCGCGAGATCGCGCGGATTTTCGTTTGAGGAGAAAAGGAAAACCGAGAAGAGCGTTAAGCCGAAATAAAAATACATTTTCGCTTCTAATATTGAGTATCCGAGTCTTCAAATAATTTCGCTTCGGATTACCGGAGTATTTTTGCGATAAAGAAAGGAAACGCACGGGAGCCTTGGGATCCTCGAAATCCAATAAACGATAGACGATTGATCCGCGAAAATAATTCATTCGGATCCCATTACCCCGGCCAAACCCAAAAAAGAAGAGGAAACGACGAGTGTAAGGATCGTACAATTACCTCTAATGCCTTTTTTTTTCTTCTTCAAATTTATACTCGTAATTTTATCGAAATATTTCATCCATTCTCTTATCTAAATCGCCAAACATAAACTTTCGGGCGTACAGCTGGTGGTGGTGGGGTTTTCGTTTTAATTACAAGCTTCCTTGCTCGCTCACTCGCTCGCGCGCGAGAGAGAGAGAGCCGCACAAATCCAAGCAGCGGCATTAAATAAATCTAATCAAATATCTCTCTTCCTCCTTCTGACTTTCGCGCTGACTCGCATTAGATTAGCTCTCCGGCTAATTATGTAAAAATTTTCCCTCCGTCTAGTCCGCGCCTCTCTCTCTCTCTCTCTCTCTCTCTCTCTCTCTCTCTCTCTCTCTCTCTCTCTCTCCCTCTCTCCGACTTTTGCACAATCACGCATGCATATCAATATTTAAAGCGCTTTTTTTCTTTCTCTCTGAGAAAAGCCAGTAAAAATGGGCTTTATCGCCGACTTTTCCGTCGGTAAAAATCGATTCTTGAATAGTCGTGAAAGCCAAATGGTTACGTTTTTTTTCTTTCTTTTTTCCTTCTTCGCTAACTCCCGGGGCCCGATATTAATGCCAAGTAATTTTCATGTAACATTAATTGATCTGTGATATACCGTAAAACAAAACTTTTCAACTTTTCTCCGATGGAATTCTCGTTTTTTTTTCTTCTTTTTATTTCTCTTTCTTTACCGACCTCTCCCCACCTTCGGTACCCTCGATACATGAAAGTTTAATGCTCAACTTTCAGCTTGGATTTTACGTTTCTCTTGAGCACCTACAATCTTTTTTTCATTTTTTTTACAATTGTTACAACAATGACGCTTATCCGTAAGTTAATCACGAATCTTCGATTTATTGGTACTTTCTCTTTTTTTTTTCTTAAAAATAAAATCTGACCTTTTCTATTACACGAACAAAAAAAAAGAGTAACATCGGATGCAAGTGACAGCCTAGCCTATCTAAACTATTCTCCTATTAATCACATTCATATCATCCCAACCCTTTAATCTAAATTACGCGAAGCCAAACCTTTTTTTTTCTTCCAACAAAAAAATCTAATCAGCCAACAACCAAACCCTAATCATATCGTCGAGAAATAAGTATCTCACGGTCCCGGTATCAGCTTTGCATTTTTTTCATTTATATATTTACGTAATCCCTCGAAAAAATACTACCCGAAAACGAACTATATCAATCTAGCGCGCTCGTGGTGTATGTCCGTTAAAATTTTACGTAACGCCGCAGCTGCAGACACACACACACACACAGCCCAGGCCCCTTCTCGATTTTTACCTTTAAAATTATGAAACATCCGGCACCTCCCCGCCCCTTAATAAATTCACCCCTCGAACCGTCGTAAGCTCTCCCCCTAAAAGAAAGAAAAAGAGTAAAGGCAAAAGAAAAAGTCACTCACCTTTTCAGCGTCGAAGACCTGTCCAGGTAGCGCGTGTCCCTTGCCGCTGGTCCATCTACAGGGCCTCTGCTGGGCCCGCTCGGCGCAGAAGTTGTGGAAGCACGCGTGGCACTCTGCGGGACAAACGGAACCACACATACAGCAACAGCCGCGCAGCAGCTTATTAATTCCCTCATCTTCGTGATAATCGTCAGCCTCGCCGCCCGGCGCGTGATTGTTAACGCGATTATTGTTATTGTTATTGTTGTTGTTGCGATTGTTATGATTGTTATTGTTGTTGTTGTTGTTGTTGAGGCTGTTGTTGTTGCGCAAAACGCATCCCGTCATCGGCATCAAGATCCCACCCTCCTCCTCCTCCTCAACCTCCTCGCCACCCTCGCGCTTGTGATCCTGCTGATCGGGGCTTTTGAAACAATTGACCGGCTTGCCGAGTAGCTTGGCCGCGACGACGCCCTCGAGATCGCACCAGCATAGGAGCTCGTGAAACGAGCCGAGCCTCGCGCACTCGTTGTTACGCGGCTGCTGCCAGTTGGCGGCTGCGTTTTTTCTCTCATCCTCACCGGCACCACCAGCACCAACAGCACCATTGACAACACTAGCACTGGCATCCTGCTGCTCCGTGAGCCCGTTGTCGTACTGCTGCTGCTTCCCATTGCACGCGCTGACGATCTGCTGCTGCTGCTGTGGCTGCTGCGGCTTGCCGATCACCGAGGCGATCGGTTTAGCCCTGATCTGCTGCTTGCCCTCGAGGTGATAATGCCCAGTGGTCAGAGGGCCATTGTCGGCGGGTCTACGCTGGCCGTTGCTCGTATTGGCCGCGATCTGTAGGATCGCGAGGTCGTGGACCGCCGGCGGCTGGCTCGTGCCATTGCTCTGCTTCTGTCCGACTTGCTGCTGAAGAGCGGGCTGCTCGGTGAGGCTGTTGGCCCCCTGGCGCAGCATGTAATTCTCGGAGTCGACGGCTAGCAGTCGCGACATTGCCGGCGACTTGACCGCCGTCCCCCCGTTCTTCGTCTCATCTCCGTTGTTGTCCTGTTGCAGAAGCTGCTGCTGGTACTGCTCGGTTTTGCTAGGCTGCTGCGGCTGATCGCTAATGCGCAGCGACTGCTGGGCCCGATAGTGGAGCGGCGGTGGCGCCTGCGGGGCCAGTAGGGTCGTCGTCTGACCTGACTGCTGCTTCGAGGCAGCGCTCGCGCGCTTCATCACTGCTCGTCGAGTTGTACCCCGAAGCCGATCCTCTCCGCCTCGCCCTGCTCATCCGAGGGCCGCTTGTGCTCGCCACTCTGGCAGCCTCCGATGAACGACGAGACGAGAGATGACGATATCGCGCTCCGGTTCCTCTCTCGCCACGCATACACCCTCTCCTCACGCACGTTCTCTCCTCTCTCTCTCTTTCTCTCTGCCAGCGGCTCTATTATCGATTCCGCGCGCACTTTCCCTTTCGATTCTCGGCCCACCACCCCCGCTGCTTTCCTCCTCGGCTGGGGCGGCTCGTTGCGTCTGCCCTTGAAAGGGTCGAAGGCCCGCCAAGGGTAAGCTGATCCTCTCTGGATCTCTTCGTGTGTCTACCTACACCTGTACACACCTCTCAGCCGGAATACATGTATACGCGTATCTTGAAATATACACGTATATATCTATAAGTCGTTATAGCTTAGGTCTTGCGTCGCTCGACCTTGCAGCCACTCGTCTCCGGCGAGTCCTGATCGTCTCTCGGCGCTACGCCGGCGCGTTGGTCCATCTTGATACACATCTATGTGTGCGCGCACGTGTGTACAGATATATCTCTGCGTACGAGAGAGAGAGTGAGAGCGCGCTTACACGTATGTGTGTGTATATAATCACGAGGCCCGCATGCGGTTGAGGTTAGGGAGTCGCTTCTCCGTTGCCCCAGCGACTCTCTCTCTCTTTCTCCTTCTTCTTCCACTCTTCTTCGTTTTATCCACTTTGGAGCACACACACGCGCGCGTTTACTCGTGCTCCTTTTCTCTCTCTCGTGCTCCTGTGTGCTCTCTCTTTTAGATTCGGTCCGCAGAGAGCGCAGTATAGTCAGGCGGCACGTGCCGCTGGCAGAGCCGGTCTCATACCGATCTCCTGCCGATCTTCGAAAGTTGCAAACGACCGAGAGAGTCTCCTTGTGGTACTCCCGATGTGGTCGCTCCTGCTGATGTGTGTTAGAAACGTGTGTCTGTGTGTGGGGCTCTCTTGCTCCGGGGAGAGCTGGCGCGTGTGTTGCCTGCTTAAACGGCGAGTAGTCACGCGCGATAAAGTCGCGCACGCGGCCAGCACTGCGGCGTCGGCGGCGGCGTCGGTGGTAGTAGTGGTGGCGGCGCTCTCTCGCGCACAGCAAGAGAGAGCGATAGAGAGGCACGATTACACGCACACATCGACCACGACACACACTCGCTTTAGCTTAGCTCTCTCTCTCTGTGTAAGAGAGAAAGAGAGCGCGCGCACAGACACACACACACACACAGGATCTCTCCCTCTTTACGTGTGTGTAGTCGACTGTGTGTGTGCGCGGCGTTACACGGGAGGTGTACAGGACGGGTGCGAGAGGGGAGAGCACTGAGCGAGAGAGAAAAACGGCTGCTCTCGCGAGATCTTTTTCTCTTTCTATCTCGTTACAAACGCGTTCACAGATATATACATTGACACGGGGGACACACGGAGAGTGACGAGACGCACACGCACTTGGTAAGAAAGAGATGAGGTACACATACACAGAGTAGTCGGACACGAAGACACGCGCACACACACTCAGCAGTTGATTCGCGAGAGTCAGGGAGAGAGAGCGGAGAGATAGACGTGTGTGGTGGTAGCGTGTGTGGAGTGTAGTCTCGCTTTTCGGGAGGGCTGGTAAAAACGCCCGCAGGCTGATATAGAGAGCAGTCTCTGCCGGCTACGAGAACTGCTGCTGCTGCTGGTCGTCGGTCTCGAGTTGGTACCTCAGCGCGTTGGGAGCCGCTGCTGCTGGTGCTGCTGGCAGCATCGCTGCTGCTGCTGGCTCTCCTTCACCGGCGCTGTTGCTGGCAGAACGATCTCCACCTCCACTCTATAACCACCGCCGCCGCCACCTCTCGTCTCTCTACCTCCTCCTCCACCTCCTCCACCTCTTGCTGCTGCTCCTCCTCCTACTTCTCTCGTTCCCGGCAAGGCGAACCACGGCCAGGCGCGACCTTTGCGCGAGAGAGCGAGGCACAAGTCCGAGAGAGAAAGACGGAGCGAGAGAGACACTGACTCTCTTTCTTTCTCTCTCTCGTGGCGAGCGAATCGAAACCGGTTTGGCCGCTGAACTGAACAAGCCTTCTCTAGCCCCGACGACGACGACGACGTCGACGACGATGGCTACGGGCTCTCTTACACACACTCTACGTAGACGATGTGGACACACGACGAGGACGAGGACGTTCTGTAGAGCCGGTTACTCTACGAGCCCCGATGCTTTATAATATGCGCGCGGCCAGCGCTTGCGTCTATATAACGTGTGTCTGTGTGCGTCCCGTGTGTGTATTCACCACAGCGCGCTTAAGTGTGTGTTGCGGACGGGGAGGGGGGGGAGGCAGAGGAAAACCGGAGCACTGGTTCTCTCTCCCCGCTGGTATAAGTCCTAGTGGCTGGGCCGACGACGCTACTCTGCCGGCGGCTTACACTCCCGGTTCTATATCGTCGTCTCACTCCGCGAGAAAGAGCGAACGGAGGGGGTGTGCTGGTGTGGTGGTCGTCGGCGGCTCGATGCTCCGGAGAGAGGGTGACCAGGGGAGTCGAGGGCAGGGGGGGAATAGCGAGCGAGAGAGACGGGGAAGGAGCGCACGCACACGCGAGAGTACGAGTGCGCGAGCGAGCGAGAGAGAGAGGAGTATAGAACGGCCGCAACGAGCGCTGCGAGCCGTGCGCACTGAGAGAGCCGGAGAGAGACTAACACTACTGCTGCTCTGCTGCTGCTGGGGCCGAACGCTTACACACTCGGAGAGAGAGAGAGACTTAGGGATAGTCTCTTTTATGTGTGTGTGCGCGAGCGGCGTTTTATGTGTGTAGTGTGGATCAGGAGCGAGAGAGAGATTGTATGTATGGTTTGGGTATGGAGCCGAGAGCGCGGGGGCAGAGCCGGCTCGCTCTCTCTCTCTCTACGCGGAAACCCGAAAACCAGTAGCTACTTCTCCGGCGCTGCTCCGTCTCTCGCGGTTATACTCTCTTTCTTTCTTTCTCCGCCCGCTGCTGCTGCTAGGGCCCTCCTTTTACACCGCGTCCTCTCTCTCTGTGCTCCTCTTCTTTAGCACACACACACACACACAGGCTCTCTTTCTCGTTTCCCCCTTTTATTTCGCGGCCTCACGCACGCACACACACACGCGGAAAGAGAAGTCAGGCCGCACACGCGTTAGTGTACGTGTCTGCAATACCTACATACTCGAGAGCCGAGAGAAAGAGCGCACTGGGGGCCTTTTCTCTCTCTCTCTGGTAGAAGAGAGAGAGCAGCAGCAGTAAGAGAGGGCTCCGGTACTGCTGCCGCTGCGTATCGCGGACGCGAAATCTCGGAGTGTGTCTTTCTCTCTCTCTCTTCCTCTCTCCTCCACGTAATATCTCTCAGCCGTGCGTATGTATGTGTGTGTGTATGTCGTTCTCTCTCTTTCTTTCTTTCAGCGAGTATACGCGTACGCACACTTGCACGCTCGCTTGGTGACCCGGCTGTCTCTCTCTTTCTCACTGTACGTCTCTCTTGCTCTGTACGTGTGTGCCTGAGTATGTGTTCTTTGTGTGTGTGTATTATACGTGCGTGCACGATAGAGAGAGAGAGAGAAAGACTATGGCAGTGCCGGCACAGCCGCTCGCCGCCGCCACCACTGCTGCTACTGGCTCGCTCAAGGTCGCCGCTCGCTAATCGCCTGTCGAAAATGCCTGTCCCACTCTTTCTCTCTCTTTCTGTCCAGAAAGAGAGAGCTACACGCAGGGCCAGCCAGTGGAAGAGACAGAGAGATTCGCCGGTATACAGCTCTCTCTCTCTCTCTCACTCTTTTTTTCTGCTCTGGCCTCGAGAAGAGGAGGCTTCTACTACTTCTTCCTTCTTCTGCTGCTCCTACTCCTTCGCCTCGTCCTCCTCCTTCTCTTCCTCTTGGCTCCTCTGCACTCCAAGAGAAGAAGCATCCAACTCCGGCTGAATTTTGTCCTCCTCCCCCTCCAGCTTCGTCGCTCTTCTATATCCCCGAAACTCTCTCTCTCACTCCGTTCTCACCACCGAAATTCTCGCTCAGCTGCTTCGATTTCCAACTATACAACCCGAGAGAGCAGTGGGGTTGATGCCCAGGCGCAAACTACTGTGTCTCCTCTGATTGTCGTTGTTCTACTTGCTTTCCTCTTCTCCTCGTTGCCATCGTCGTCTACGTTGCCGGCTGGACTGCGAACTCCGAGCAAGCCTACGTGTCTATACGACACCGGGGGGGATGGGGGTAGGTGAGCCGATCGATCCGGGCCCGAGCCGGGGATCAGCGATTTTCAATTCCGCGATAGAGCTCCCACCAGAGCTCTCTTTTTTTTTCAACACTAGCCTTTTACACTTTTGCTCCACTTCTGTCTGTCTCCGTGTGGATTGATACACCACCCGGGTGCTCAAGGGCTTGTGTGGAGCCGACTCCACACGACGACGACGACGTTGGCGATGAGGTGGACGGACACACTCGTCGTTCCTCCCTCTTGGAGACTGCTGCCGGAAAAGTCGATAGGGCCGGATCGAAGTGCCGGTACTCTGTATATTCTGGCGCAGGCTACTGCTGCCGGTAGTCCGGCCGGCTGCTGCTGCTGCTGCTCTTTGTTCGGCCTCGCCGGCTGACTCTCGCCCGGTCGTGTGTCGGCGGCGGCCCTGTACGCCGCGAGAGAGCCTCTCTCTGGCTGCTCTTGATCAGGAGGAGAGAGAGAGCTCCCTTTCTCTCCTCCCCCCAGTGGTTGTCGACGCAAGAGGGTGGCGGGAGGAAGGGAGGGTAAGAGAGCGACTCGGTAATCCGGCTGATCCGTCGACGGGGGCAACCGGCGTCTCTCTTATATATTCCCTCTCTCGCTCTTCTCGAGAGAGAGAGTAAGTGTGCGGGTGCTCTCCCTCGGTGCGCGCGCGTTACCGACGTAGACGACTACGCCGAGGAACCTCCTCCGGCACCTCCTCTACCGGCACTGCCAGCTCCAACGCTGCCGCCCCTCGGCGTTCCCCTCTCTTTACTCCGTCGCCTTCTCTCTCTCTCTCGCTCGGTACACTTGCGCGCGCGCGCAAACCCCCTCGGATCTCTCTCCCTCTGCACCAGCCGTCTCTCGCTCCTCCTCGACTTCTCCTCCTATACCTCCTCCTCAGCCTTCTGCTGCTGCTTCTTCTGCTTCTGATCTGACCCCTCGCGACAACCCTCTCCCCCTCTTTCTTTTTTAATTTGCAAAAAAAGAAAATGAAAAAGTTCGTCTTTCTGGACGATTATATCTCGATTACTGCGTTATCGGCGATTGCACCAGGTCATAAGGAAACCCTTATTCATACTTCCGACCGCGGTCGGACTGACAGTCGCCGGTAGAACAGCCGGGCAGCAGACAGCAGTCTGGAGTCATACGGTGTGTGTACGCCTAGTCTCGTCTGCCAGGCCGGTCTCTATATATAACGCTGGTGTTCTTGATAAGCAAACTCTCTCTCTACATACACACACACATACAGACACACGCAACCGCGTAAAGATGCTCAGAGAGCCAGACACAGCAAGAGATAGGCTGCCTCGTAGCCGAGAAGAGCTCCAGTGGAAAATGGCAGCTTCCAAAAAGAGCCGGTTCCCTCTCTCGTCCGCCCGGTCTCTGCTGTTACTACGTCTCCTCCTCCTCCACCTCCCGGCTGTTCGGCAGAACCGAATAGCGAGCCCCTGTGTACACAGAGCCCTGGTGGTTGCCTCTCAGCGTCAACTCTGAAGAGAAGAGAGGGACAGGTCTCCGTCGATTAGACACCTCGATCCAGCTGCTATTCCTGGGCTACGCGAGGGGGAGGTCAGAAGAGGCTCGTGTCATCGGGGTGCATTTATCCTCTGCCTCTGCATGTATATACGTTCGAGCGAGCGTGTAGAATATACCGGCTGCCCAGCCGCTCTTTCTCTCTGCACGAGAGAGCTTGACTTCCCCTCCGTGTCTATCTATCTCTCGCGAGAGAGAGAGAGAGAGAGAGGCCTCGTCGTCCTGCCGGCTCTCTCTTACTCTTTCCCTCCAGATAGAGGTTGGTGGGTGGCTGTATAGGTGGGGGCGGCCCTGTGTGTGTACGAACGGGGCAGCTAAGAAGGGGTGGGGGGGGGATCGAGGGTTTTGTACCCGGAGCGCGCTACCTCGGACACCACCACAGAGAGGCGCGCTCTTGCTCCAAGAGCGAGAGAGAGAGGCAGCCAGGGTCCCTCTCGAGCGATCGGTCGTGCGCCAGGCGAGGAACTGCTGCTGCCACGAGCGCGCTCTCTCACTCCGTCGCCTCCTCGCCACCGACACCGCCAAGCACCATTTCTCTCTCTCTTTCTCGCTTATACTCTTTTTCTCTTTAACACTCGCTCCGAGTTTAGCGTATATGTGCGGGGCCTCGATGGCGCACGCGCGATTCCACACTCACACAAAGAACACACACACACACTCTTTCTGCAGACGAGCAGCACACAGCGTCGTCGTACAGTTGATCGCCGGAGCTGGTACACACGCATACACTCGGAGCCCATATATCGCCGAGAGTCTCGCACACTTTCGCGAGCCAAGACGGTGGGGTGGTTTGAATATGTATACGTGTATATACCTACCGAGAGTACTCGGAGGGCCGCTGGTGCTACTGCCGCCGCTGCCGCGCGCAGCACAGTAGTCGGCGTCGTGGTCATGCGCTCCGCGTGCTACTCCTCGTCCCCGTCGTTGTAGTCGTAGTCATCGCGTTCTCTCTTTCTCTGTGTGCGCCTCGTCGTGTTCGAGAGAGCACACAAAGGAGAGAGATCGGAGCGCTCCAACACGCGTGCGCGACGACGACAAGCGGTGCGCCGAGTAGAAGAGAGTACACGGGAGAGAGAGAGAGAGAGAGAGCGGCAAGGGGCGAGCAGCGATGGACGGAAGGGGAGGAGGGCCTCTCTCTACGTGTACATAAAACGCACACGGAGAAGCATCGAGCAGAGAGCGCTCTCGCCCCTCCCGAACTCGTGTGTGTCCACCTCTCCAGCACGAGCTCTCTACCGACACGCCGCGTCTACTGCTACGACAACTATACTACTACCACTACGCGAGGAGAGTAGTATAGAAGCGATATCACGAGGCGCGCGCGCACAGGGGCCCCCGCACATGTATATATCCACACAGCGAGAGAACGGAGCACACGACTATTTCGGAGAGCCGGCCAGAGGCGCACGCGCACACACGAGCACAGAGCAGCAGCAGCAGCAGCACACACTAGTGCATAGCCGCCGCAGCTGTTACTACTGCCGCGGGCGCGTGCGCATGGGCCGCCGGAGAGCCCGAGCGAACGCCGTCCGACACGCCGCCGGCGTTGCATCGGTGTGTAAGCGTGTGCGCGCTCCTTCTCTCTCTCGCTCGCTCGCTTGCAAGCCACCTTTTTACAACGCTACTATATATTGCTATATAATTCTCGTGGGCGGCCTCGCTCCCTTCCTCCCTCGCTCTTTCTCTCTCTCTCTCTGTGCAGAGAGCGGGCATTAGCGGCTAGCTATATAGCTCTCTTCTCCCCCACCCCACCTCTCCTGTGCCTCACTCTCTCTCGCTAGCTCTACACGAACACAGACACACAGCAGTAGTGTACAGCATAGCACAGAAAGAGCTCTCCGGCCGCTGCTTCTCTCTCTCTCTCTCTCGGCTGCTCTCCGGCTTTCGACCGCTTTTTCCCCCTCAGCTGTTCGCCGGCGCAATTTTCCAACGGAGCGAGGGCCCGCGTGCGCGCGCATCACAACCAGCGGACCAGCGGTGCGCGCCCGCTTTCCACTGGCCTCTCTCCGCCTACGCTCCGAAAATTCGAAACCTCTCCGCAACACGCAGACTACCACTGTTGAAAAGTGGTCCCTTGGTAGGGCCGCCTTCTAATGCTTAGCCTTGTATTTTTTGTCCTCCCTCTCTCTTTTTTTACAGCTTCATACAGCCCGAAGGAGAGGGCTCCGGTCCTCTCTCTCTCGCAGCAATCGACCGTGGCTGTATGGATGGGACTTTGAATGGGAAATCGTTGATTTTTTCTACCTCCGACTTTTCTCATTTTTCCGCTCCTCTATCTTTCCCCTCTCCCCCTCTTTTTTTTACAACCTTCTCCACACACACCAGCTCTATCTTTTGATCAAACCGGACAAAAAAAAGCGATCGCTCCTCTCATAACCGTCCTTACACATTTTTGACTCTCCTTTCTCTCGGACCTTATCACCAAGCCAAGCCAAGCGAGCAAGAGAGCCAGCCTTTAGGTCCGTCAGTCTCTCTCTCTCTCGGTGCTCTCGCTCGGCTGCTCTTGCCGGCACTTTAAATGCCTCTCTCGCTTCGTCGTCGTCTTAGGCCGAACGTGTACGTATATACTTCAATGCGATTAGCGTACGAAGCGGCTTTGCGACAAAGATTTACCGAGCACGCGCGAGCTTCGCTACTTCGCTTTCAAGAGAGAGAGCTTCAAGAGAAAGAGACCGAGAGAGGGTGAGGAATGGGGAGAGAGTATCGAGCGTCAGCCCTACCAGCTCCCTCGATACGGTGGATCAAACTGGATATTCAGCGAACCGGGGGGAAGGGAGGGAAGGTAGAGTATAGCTTGCATTAGAGGTATGAAAATAATTCCCTCTTTCTCTCTCAGTTGGGCAGTACGCTTGTATATATATATATATATATACACTACGCGCGTACGCACGTATATATATATGCAGCCGGTCATTTAAATGACCAAGAGAGCGAGAGAGAGAAAGATTTCCACGAAGTGCGTAACCCAAATCGGTCCCCCTCGATCCGGCCTTTAAATCTCCCTCTCTCCCTCTCCGCTCGGCGCTTTTGCAACCGTGACGCGGACTCTCTGCCACTGTGCGACCTGCACTCTCGTCGTTCCTTTTCTCCTCCCTATCCCCCCTCTCTCTCTCCTTCTTTCTTTCTTCTGCTCTCTCCCTCTCTACAGGCATCAGCTGGAAAAATCAGCCTCGACCACGGACGCGCTTCAGCATCAAATTGAAGCGGGGACCGTAAATGAAGGAAAAAGAAAGCTAAACCGAACGCTCCTCCCCCCCCCCCTTCGCTCGTATATACGCCAAGAGTAGAAAAGAGAGAAGTGGAGTAGGGGGAGAGAGAGAGTTGGCCGGGCGCTATTTTCGCTATCGGCGCGAGATCCGCGAAACGAGGCACCCGACTGAAAGAGAGGGCCGTGTGTGTGTGTATGGGTCCGGCCCCTCCTTTTTGCAACGACGCTCATACATTTGCAACGTTATTACAATCATACGTCCTCTTCCCTGCCCTCTCAGCCCTCCGCTCGACACTCGGCCGTTCGCTTGCTCGCACATTGTCTCTCGTGGGGGCCGGGTAGCAGCAGCAGCAGCAGTCGCATATATACATGAAGACTGCGCTTACGTGTACGGGTGTTTCTGTGTCCGTGTGCGAGCTGAGGGGAACTTTATGCGGGGGAGGAGGAGGGGCAGGAGGAAGGGAGGGCTGGAGAGCGAGTAGATTGGCACGTTCGCGCACACGCACACAGCAGCGAGCCCGGGGCGTGCGAGCGTGTCTGTATAAGCTTACACACAGACAGAGAGAGAGAGAGAGAGAGAGAGAGAGAGAGGGTCCGCCGGTGCCAGAGAGAGGGAGTGCGGCTCCCTCACAGCTGACCGGCCGGCCCGGCGGTCTCCTCGCGCGCGGGAGTTTCGGTCAATAGCCACGACAGCGTTGCTCGCTCTTCTCCCTCTCTCGCCCCGGAGTGGAGCAGCAGCAGAGAGGGATAGAGAGCCGGCGAACGGAGCGAGAGAGCCCGTTTCCCCGGCAGAGTCGGCGAGCCTCGGCAAGACTCGGCGGCAGCCTCGTGGCCTCCACACCATCAGCGCCGGCTCTCTCGGCCTGCCTGGATAGAACCAGCCGGTCGCTGCCTCGTGTAAAACCCCTACTACCTCTCTCTCTCCACCATCGAGCCAGGAGCGTACCTAGCTACAATGCTCGCCCCTCCTCTTTGCCCATTTTCTGGTGGATACCAGCGACCCAGACAACCAGACTCTCTCGAGAGTAAGACCAGAGAAAGAAATTTTAGTATTTTGGATGATGGACGAAAAATCTGAGGGATACGTATGTATGTGGGTGGAATGGATACGTGGAAAGGATTGTTGGGCGTGGTGTGGTTATTGGTAGAAAAAAGAAATAAGCAGGGGAAGTTTTCGATGGCTTGCGATTTTCTAGCTTTTTGTCGATTAGGCGACCCCGACTCTTCCCCGAGTCTCGCACGAACGTCGACGTTTTATGACGAGCAGGATTATTTTTTTTTTCACCTCGACGAGCTAGTAAGACTGTCATTACGATCGGTTTCACACACACACATAAATTTTTCCTTTGCTTCCTTTTTTTTCGCTCGCAAAGCTTTGGCAGTTGCTATGCGCCAGTGCGATTCTCGTTGCTAGGTGGACTGATTTCAAGATAGAGAGCTTTCTCTGGCCCAACCACCGAGCGCTCCTCCTCGCTGTTACCAGCTCTCCCGCGACAAGCCGGCGTTTTATATTATTCAATGAAGCCCCGACGAAAATATGCTGATCAATTTTCATTTGTTAATTACTGCCCGGGTTGCTAATTGAGCGAAATAAAATTTTTAACCTCGCCACCTCCCTCTCTTTACCCGATGATTATCCGTTAATAAGATCATAGACTGAGTTTGTGCTTTTTTTTCTTCTTCCTAGAGCTATGCGCTCGTAAGAAAATTAAGTACCGTCAAAGATATTCGGTCTTTGACTCTCGAACGCCTCTCTTTCCCTCTGGCATCTTGGAAATAAAAAAAAAGAGAAAGAAATAAAAAATAAAGAAACGCCATAAATTTAAGGTTTTAAAAAAATTGTTCTCCTAATGAAGCTGCCATAATTATAGAAGCGAAAAAGTATAGGGCTCCCGGGATTGCGTGCGCCCGGCCAGTGAGCATTTATCAAAAAGCGCATACCCTTCATTACGCAAACGGCAAAAAAACGGGCTGAGGGGGGAGAGGAAGAAGTAAGAAAGCGAAGGAGGGGAGTGGAAAAAGGAAGGAAGGAATAGAAAAGAAAAATATAACGAGTAGTGGGGGTGGTAGAGCGGTGAGTCTATTTTTCGAAAAAGGTATATAAACCAAGAAGAGCTGCATCGAGAATAGGAAGATGGAAGGGTTGACATCCGTGGATGAAGGAATGACGATTCTGGCAAGGCCTTGGCAACATAAAAAATTTCTTATCGAACATTCGGTGTGTATACACGCCTTTGCACAAACCGCGCGGATCAGACCTCAATACCGTAATCATAGGGTCTTTTGCTCTGGTAGCCGCTGATATATTCATGAAAGACGATTTATACGAGAGCGTGCAATCGTCGAATCACATTACGCACAACAATGATCCGCCTACCTCGAGGATGGGGGGGGGATTTCAGCTTATTATCCGCGCCGACGTTGTTTCGCGCTAGTACAAAGAATATCACATGATATTCCCCGTAGACCAGCCGGTTAAGCCATTATTCGCGCTCTGCTCGTTACACGATTATCTTTCTCGGTTATATCCCTGCTACGAAGGAAAAATCGTCTGCGCGACTCGTCTGCCCGAGCTAATTGATTTCTTCCTCTTCACTCGGAAGGGGAGAGAGAGTTGGAAAAAAAAAGACGTGGATACCCCCTACTAGCCTTGTTCGGAATTATGAATCTGCGAGTAGCGCGATAAGATCGTTGAAAAAAAAAAAGAAAATTTTTTATAAAAAAAAAAAGGAAGCAACGAAGGAATTCGCAACGTGAAGGACGATAGGTCGAGTCGGGGGAGGTCTCTCTCTGGTTATAGGAAATAAAAGAGGAGAGTCGCCGCGTCACTGTCTTGGCTCTCTCGAAGCCGCGTATTTATTTGATTGGCCTCCTTTTGCCTTGGCTCGTCCTTTTTTCACGGCTACGGACCAGTCTAACAAATCGGATAAGACCAGTAAGAGGGAGGAGGGAGCGGAGGAGTGATGGGTTCGGTATAAAAAAAAAGGAAAAAATATAAGAAGAGGCGCGATATGCACGAAGCCCTCTGCTGATATGGCGAAGGAGTTGAAATGAGAGAGAGAGAGAGAGGTAGGAAGGGGGAGGGAGCACTGATAAAATTGATCAGAGATCGGCGGCTCCGATTATTGCCTCTCCTCTCCACTCCACCGGCTCCTCTTCCCCACGCGATTGCGTACTCCTATCTATACTCCCTACCGCTGCATAGCACCAGCCGCTCCCCTCTAAAACCCTCTTGCCTCCCTCTCTCCTCCCCTTGGTTCGTTTTTCTATAACTTGGGCGTATTAACGCACGTCGATGCCTGTCACGACGAGAGCGGTACATACACCTATATACGTCCGAGAAACGTCAGCGAGGTCAAGCGCGTTAATACGCGCTATATCTCGGCAAAAGATGCGAAGAGGAGGGCACGCGCGTCAAATGCACCCGCCGCTGCTGCACTCGTCAGATTTATAAATACCCGGGTTATTAAGCGCCTAGGTGGCTTTAATCCGCCGACCCCTGATCGGCCAAGGATCGATCCATCTCCCTGTATATCAAAGATCGTCCACGCACGCACACATAAGTTCGTTTTTTATTCTCCCCCCTGCCCCTTCGCTTTCATATACCGATTGTCAAAGCCGGTCTCGTCCGGCCGGCGACCCCCGCCTGCAAATCGCCGGATCATCGCAATCAACGACCACGTATACGCGCTTTATATATCGAGAGACTGAAAAAGAAAAAAAAAAGAGGAGGAGGGACCAAGTGCTCCGGATGACCCTAGCAACACTCGCTTATTAATTCGTCTCGCCGATCCACATACGCGCACAGGCATACACAGCCAGACACATACACACATTTGCCGAGAATAAGCGATACTCACGAGATATCGGAAAGCACACCGGGGGCGTGGGAGGGGTTCTCGTAATATTTCGTCCCTGTCAAGCTCGCTTATCCAACCCGATCTCTTTCCCTCTCTCTCTCTCTCTTTGCGCTAAAGAGCTCCTTTAATAGGCGATTCCCTCTGTCCCTCTCCCTCTCTTATATTTCCCTCCTTTCCATTTTTTTTTGTACTCCGTCCGTGCTTTATCTGTCTCTATCTACATGCTCTTCGTGGCGGTGCTGTTACTATGCCACTGTTGCCACTCTGCCGGCGTCGCTCTATTGTTCCCGCCGCTAAGTTTCTTTTTATCGTCTTGTTCCCACGTCCCCCCTCCCTCTGCTCCTCTCTCTCTCTATACACAACGACTTTTTGCATCTGCTGCCTTCCTCGTAATAATAATGATAATAATGAAAAATACAGTAGCCCCAGCGCGTGTAATATACCCGAGAGGCCAAATACCAAAAAGAGCCTCTATACGCTGTGTGTGTAAGTATATACGTCTTTCGAGCCAAGTCACGCGTAATCCAAACTGTCTCCCCATCGTCCCGGAAAGTGATCGGCTAAGAACTTCTGTAAATATCTCCACTCGTCTTATCCATCCCCATCCCCGCACGCGTATGCATGCGTACATCTCCGAGGCACGGTTAATCGATAACTCGATTAGCGTACATCTCTCGCGGATCATCCTCCATCCATCTCAATCTGTCTCTTCCCCCTCCTTCTCTGTGGCCTAATTATCTAGAAAACTACCGGCGTGCCCGCTATACCTTTCTCTCCTCCGAAATCGTCGTCGATTATGTGCAGCGGAAATATACACCCCTCCTCGCCGCTTTACCATAATACCGAGAAAGAGAGATCAATCTTTCGCGAGAGAGAGAAAGAGCGCGCTGATCGCTTGTTCGGCGGATGATAGAACGGCCATCAAAGTTTAGCACTGCATTAACCTCGTACACCCGTACGTATAGCCGACTCGCGCAAATCAAGACTGATAGTAAAAAGAAGAAAAGAAAAGGAAAAAAAAATAGATAAATTTCCAATCTACAGCTCGAAACGATCCCACCAGAGAGAGAGAGAGAGAAAGAGGGGAGGGCCTCTCTGCTTTTCCACGCAGAAAGGAGAGCGGAAAAGCTACTTTCCCCCTTACTTATTATCTTATCGCCCGGCGATCTTTCGAGCTGGCGCTCTCTCCCTCCCCCCTCCTCCTCCCGTCTCTCTATCGCAGCTCGCCTCTCTCTTTTTGCGGTAGATCGCGGCGCGCGATAAGCTCTTTCTCTCTCTCTCGCAGCCTCTCCCATATACACTCGCGGCGGGCCCCCGCGGCCTTAAACAGACTCTCGGCGGAGTACACGGCCTCTCTTACTCCGCTGCTGCAGCAGCGCCGATGATAGATTTTCGCCCGGTCCGTGATTAATTAATTAACGTACATAACGCGGCTAACTCGATCGCCAGCGTTCCTGCTTTTTTTTTATTCTCCCCCCTTCTCTGCTTAATCGACTACTACCACGACTACTGGCTACCATGCTACGGCAACAACTGCCACTGGAGAGTCCTTTACGGGGGCCTCTATACTTTCGATTCTCCCGGCCATAAATCACTGAGCACATCCGTTCTGCATCCGATCGTGTTTGGCCTGATATATAATATATTTGTCGATAGGGGGAGAGAGAGGAGAACGAGGTGGAGAGAAAGAGAAAAGGGAAGAGACAAGTGGACCTATGTGCTATGGTGTAATATAGTGGAGCAGAGGGCCGGTGTATACTTGAGAAGAGAGAGAGCGTTTTTGCTTATACGTATAAGGGACGAAGGGACGGGGAGAAAGGATAAGGGTAGGACGGGACTGCTGCACGCGAAAATCGAAAGTAACGAGCAGGCAGGGCCAGAAGAGGAGGGGGGGGGGTTAAAAGGGAGGCGAAGGGCGGCCCTTGGTGCGTACGTGTTCTGCGAGCTGGCTGCAGTAGCCGCTCGACGAAAGTGAAACGCGCTCGTTCCGGCGTCGCTGGAGGAAAAAGGCTCTCGCGGCTAGAGAGACAGAGGAGGGAGCGCCTGTGGGTTGCGCGTAAGGGTGGGAAAACGGAGAGAGAGGGTGGAAAACTCGCCGGCGCCAGTGGAAAAAGTCGATGCGGAAATGGGACAAGAAAATCCGGGGACACGGAAGGAGAGAGAGAGAGAGGCTAGTCTCGCCTGGCGACGGAGGCGGGGGAAGAAGGGACTCTACTCGGTGGGTGTGGGTGGGTAGCTGTCTGTACGTATGTATGCCGCTGTGCGGTCGCTAGGCGCTAGCCGAGAGAGAGCTGCTGCGCCTGGTAACACGCGCGCGCTGGATTTTCGACTGCGCTTCGCCGCCGACGACGAGCCCTCGCCTGCGATCCTCGGACAAAGGAGCCTTGATAAGCCCGCCTATACCCACTCTTGTTTCTCTGCTTCTCGTCAGCCAAAACGATATTAATTGGAGAAAGGCAAAAAGTGCGAAGGTGCAAAAAGGGAATAATGCGTTAGGTAGGGTATAAAAAGGTAGAGTCTCCGAGAATTTGCGAGAAGCAAGGATTGCAGCAGCGACAGCAGCAACGGTGGCGATAAGAGCGACAGGGAGCTGCCGCTGCAGGGGGGAGGAAGGGGGCAGCCGAAAACCGAGTGCCCGGGGACAGTGCGCGGATGATCGACTCGAAGCAGCTGCCTCGGCGCATGCGTGCCGGGGCCGCTCCTTTACTGCGCCTGCGCCTCGCTCCGCGTCATAAAGCCCGGGGGGAGGAGGAGGATCGCATTCAAGGTCGCGCCTGCCCAATCCTGTGAGAAGCCCCGAGCGCCCCCCCCCCTCTCCTCCTACGCTTGCAACTCTCCTCTCGCCCTCGTCGCCGTCTCCCCCCAAACGAGAGAGTCTTTGCCATGACCGAACGCGCGAAATGCACTTAGCTTCGCGCGTGGAATAAAAGGCTTTTCGCCGGCAAAACCCTCCCACCCCCCCTCGTACTTTTACGCCGGGAGGGAATCCTGTAGACTGAACGACGGACCGCGTCCACGGCTTTTCGGCTTTGGGGAAGAGCTTCGGGCTCGGGCTAAATTGTTTTTGCCTGGAATGGAAAATTAAGGCTGCACGAGTTTGGCCATGTCGCTTCTCCCTGTCTTTCTTTCTCTCTACGTCGTTTTGTAATACGAGCATCGCGATTGATTTTAATTCGTAATTTTGCGAGTGACATAATTGTTTCTCTATTTCTCTTTGTTAAACAGAATTTCGAGAAAATCGGAAAATCAAATTCAAGCAGAGCGAGCTACGTAAAAAAACAACAACCTCGCTCGGAATCTAAAGCTCTCGAGAGCTATAGAATACCGAAGTAAAACTTCGAATCGAATCCCGTTCCGTTCGCTCGCGTAACCCAAGCCCCCGTGTACGTACGTACATACACGAGCGTAATGTTCTTGCTCTCTTTTCCCGCATCTCATCTCGTACACTCTACCCAACCCAGAAAACCACCACTATGAAGCACAACCGAAGTACCCGAAGAAGAAGAAGAAGCGGAATAAGAAGAATAAGAGAAAACCTCGAGAACACATGGAAGCTACACGAGTGTACTCCCCCCTCGCATGTAGAACGTTACAGCTCCTACTAGCGGCCCCCGTAGCGAGCGAACTACATGCGCCTCCGCGACTCTTATCTCTCGCCCATCTCTCTCTCTCTCTCTCTCTCTCTCTCTCTCTCTCTCGCACGAGGCAATTATTTCAGGCTCGCAGATTCAATCTTGAATTGAGTGATTTTAACACGTGCCACGACTAATGTATTACTTAAAACCCCGAGGCCCCCGCGAGCGAATTAATTATTTTCGATCGAAACCACGCTCAAGCTCTGCAATAACCCAATAACACCCTTACGTTTTATAGATATATATAACACCTTTTTCCTTTATATTTCAGTCTGTTCTAGGAATCGCATAGCGACACACTGACCGCCCCCCCCTCCTAGAGCGGCGAATAGCGTTTGTATTTTTGCACTGTCTATCGGGCGTCTTGCTTAAGCTTGACTTTAACTACTTGGACCTAAATACGCAAGCGGTGTCGTTCGAGCTTTCCGCGAGTTTTTCGTGGCTTTATCGCCAATGACTGATTTAGAAAAAATCTAAACTAAATCAGGAATGATAAGAGGGAAAATCAAAGGATTATTGTTGAGAGAGAAAAAAAAACACAAAGCTAAGCGTAATGGGAACATCTGATGGCTCGCGGATTAGACCTTGAGCTTGTAGTAAAAACGAGAAACAAATGGAGACGATGCGGAATAAGAATGATCGTTATTCCACATTAGCCACATTAAAACTTAAACACACGCTCTCGCTCTCTCTCTTTTTCTCAGACTTCAACGTCGTTGTGCCGGGTGTCTTGATAGACTGTCAATTACACGGATTTTCCTCTCTCACTCTCGACGTTCCGCCAATTAAGCTCCGACAAATTCGTCTAAATTGCGATACAAATCCCTACTTTACGACCTGCAAGAAATAGAGAGAGAGAGAGCGCGCAAACCGTCACGCCAGCTTCTCCCCTCCCCCGTACATACATACATACATACATACATACATACCGACATATTTAAACACTACGGCGGCCTTCCGATTGACTTTACACCGACGATTTTCCCGTGCTTCTTTTTTTCTTCATTCGCGATCGTTGCGCAAGCCTGCTCATCTCTATCCCCCTACTCCCGTGCGCGCACATACAGTCCACCGATCATTTCCCAGTGCGCGCGCGTGCAGAGTTGCGGAAAGGCGCGAGTACAAGGACGCGCGGCAGAGACCGGCCGGCTAACTCTGGTTGCGAAACGCGATCGAGGCTTCTCTCTCTCTCACTCTAGGCTCTCTGTAGCAGCTCGTGCGTGGAGAGGTGGGCGATTTGACGACGAGGGGGAGGTGTGCCGCTGCTGCTTTGGCATCAAGGCCACTCGACAGATCACTCTCGAGGGTCAAGGTTCTCTCTCTCTCTCTCTCTCCGGGCGCCTAAGCTAATGATTTGCTCTCGGGCTAAGATTATCCACTCGGCTTTTCTTTTTCCTCACCTCCCCACTGATGTTTTTTATCCTAAAACAGACTGGTCCATCCCTTAAACGTCTGAATAAATACGAGAGATCCTCTTTCTCGGGGAGAAGAGATAAGTCTCTGGTGAAACATACGCGCGGGCCAAAAGGTGTCTGCTATTATTCTCTCTCTCTCTCAGCTTGACGAATTGGGCTATTTCGTCCGCACTACTCTGGAATTGTTTACGCGGATGATAAATACATAGGAGCGACGAGGTGCAGGCATAAATCAAACCCCCTACTCCTACGGCTCTCCGCCGTCTCTCGCCCACGCGTCTTTTTTTTTCTTTTTGCTTGCATTCGAAGACATAAAGTGCAAAATAAAAAAATTCAACGCGTAAAAACAAACGTATACAGCGGACAATAAAAAAAAAAAATAAATAAATAAAAGTAAGAAGGAAGGAAAAGAAACGCGACCAAACGACAGGGTCATCAAGGGGTCTCTGGTATCACAGGATGCTCGGTTTTGGATATCCAGTCGAAAAATCAGAATTCCCAAAACCATCGGCAGACTTCCGGGGGCCTTAGGTCAGTCGGCACCCAAAAAAAAATAAAAAGAAGAGGAAGAAATAAAATAAAAAAAAAAGTAGCCCCAGAACCGCGTAACCGCACTTGCTAGTCTCGTCTGACAATCCGGACGAGACCAGAAGAGGTGGGTCGGGTTGTGGGGAGGAGGGGGGGGGGAACTTATTCGTAACGCACAGAGAGCAGCGGGAGTACAGCGGAGCGATAATGGCTTCTCGGTGCGACCTTGAAAAACATTTTTTCCCACTCTCGGCTATATATATACACACACAATGCGCGCTGCGCGCGTGAACACACGCGGCTACATGTTCTCCGCGGCAAACGCCAGAGAGAGAGAGGGAGACAGATACAACGCCGTCGACGGCATAGTGTCATCGATATTTTTCGCTTCTCCCCCCTGGCTACCGTTCGACGGCCAGTCGTCGCGGACGTCTCCGTCGCCTTTTACATAAGCCTGTGCGCCTGCCTGCCACTGTGTCCCCCTTACCGCCGTCCCCCTCGCGCTCACGGCTTCTCTCTCTCTCTCTCTCTCGCTCTCGTGCGCAATTACAATTAGCGATTCGCGCGTCGCTGCATAAATCCGAGGTCTTTCGGCGCTGCTGCCAGTCCGCTCCGGATTGTTATTTAATTATTCCGCGAAGCTTATGTATTTCTATATACGTGTACGCGCACACGGACACAACGTACATGAGCCAACTCGCTCGTATCGCGGTACGATGATTTACGCAAACTTGTGTGCGCGAGTAAAGGGCGAAGGACTCCGGGTAAAAGAAAAGAGAAAAGACCAAGGCAAGAGAGAGAGAGAGAGAGAGAGAGAGAGGGCGGGTATGAGCAAGAAAGAGAGGTACACACCGGAGTAGGAGTGAAACGGGCAGGGCGAAGGGAGTAAGGCAGGGGGGCTGGAAAGGGATGATGAATTACGCTGCATCATGCGATTCTAACCTCGAGGCTGTCTTTAAGGCGTGCTCACAATCAGCGGTAATCATATATCCCCAAGCCAAGAGAGTGCGAGCGGTGGGGGCCAAGGGGAAAGCACCCGGGTCCGCGATGAGCCCGGGGCCCCGGGCATTTTTACCCCGGCCATTCGTCGTAATTTAGCTCTCTCTCTCGCTCTAGCGAGGAGTCGCCAACCCTACTACTCCGCTCACAATCACACGGCCCGATTGATCGACGGGATCACGAAGTTCTTTCTTTCTGCCTCTCTCTCTCTCTCTCTCTCTCTCTCTCTCTCTGGCTTACCCTACTGCATATTTTTATGCACCGCCCACCGACAATCATTGCTGGGTTATTTTCGAGAGGAAGTCTAAGCTTGGAAACGAGCTGAGATACGTTTTTAAAGGACTGCGCTTTGTGCGAAAGCGATGGTTGCAGGGGGGAGGGAGGGAGAGCACGATGTGGTTTACGCTTTTTTTTCACGGTTCTCGGGAGTCGTAGTTGTTTTTTTTTTTGGGCGGGAT
>JAPYYQ010000982.1:75660-87993 GCA_030522585.1 Anagyrus pseudococci
TTGGTCGAGATAAAGATGGAGGCGGGGGGAGGAGAATATCGCGTTGATTTTTCGGGGTGAAGGTTAATTTCTTGCCTGGCCTGGGTCGATAATTTAACGAACGGAAGAAACAATGTACACGGCCTGGGGCTTGCACAAGGTGATAAACGATTAAGAAAAAGGTTTTACATAGAAGGCTCTCTCTCTCTCTCTCCAACGAATATATACACACACGGGAAAAGAACGTACGTGTCGTAGCCTTAAACTTTACCGAGGTCTCCGCAGACGTGTGTATGTGTGTGTATGCTCGAGGGCGAAATCTTTGCTCCTTTTTTTTCTACCTCGTTTGCTCCTTCTCCTCTCCCTCTCTCTTCCTCAGAAAAACTTATTAACGAGCTCGTCATTACGATAATTACCACGAGAGTCATCCAGGATGAATTAACGCGCGCGCGCACGTCGGGCGCGTTACAAAAACCGCTGAAAAATTGAATTATAATTTTTCCTTTATCCCCCCTCTCATCATTTAATCGCGAAAATCCGAGTAAAAAGAATAACAGCCCTAGATACTGACCGAAAGAAAAAAATTAAAAAAATAAAAATAAAATCCTCATCGAAATAAGCCAATTTCCCCGTACGATTACACTCGGCAAGATAGTTTGGGATGCTTGTTGGGTATAGGATAAGAGAAGCGATACACGCGGCGGCGTATATTTCGGCCTGGCTAACCGGGCTTACGCCGTCTCTCTATATTTGTTCCTCTGCCCCCTCCTCCTCTCTCTCCAGCTTCATATCCAGGCTCTTTCTTTCTCCCTCTCTTTCTCGGCGCCTAAGTCATTAAAGCGAGAGCGGCCCCGGAGAGTACATAAGCGGGGAAGAACCGTTAGCTAGAAATGAGGCGAAAAGACGCGATCGAGAAAGGCGTGCTCTCGCGAGCGAGCGAGTGCCTCTCCTACACCGCGACACAGATATAATACGGTGTAGCGGGGCGAAGGGGGGGAGGGGAGGGAGGATAGCCTGCAGGCGATGAGCGACGATTAGACTCTCTAGAAGAGAGAGAGGCCCCCGGTAGTGACCGCAAGTTTCTCTCGGTTTTCTTTAAAGATCTCGCGGGCTCTCTGCGGCCAATTGATATACGCGCGTTATGCCCGGCTAGTCCGTCCCGACTCTATCTCCTCTATACCTCTCTCTCTCTCTCTCTCGCTCGCTCGAGACGCTTGGAGATTGTATCGCGGCTTGATAATGGCCTCGGCTGGATAAAAAAAAAATTCAGAGGGAAAAAATGAATTTTCATGCGAGAGAGACGAGAGAGACTCTCTTGCGTCAATTAACACGGTACCATGTGTGTAAGTGTGTAAGTGTACGTGTGTATGCGAGATAGGCTATTACGTGATGTTCTCGCGACGTCCTCGCGGCACGTGCGTGGCTATTGCAATTACAAATCGGACGAGATATACGTGTATACTAACGTCGCGGTTGATAAACCAGATTTTAAAGGCTCTCTTTCTTTCTCTCTTTCTTAGAGGGAGCGTTACGAAAAAAAAAAATTGTTGGTCTCGGATGCACGTCTCTTTATTTCTTCCTCTTCCCGGCATTGAAATAGCACTTCTCGCTTTGAAATTTACGATATCCCTTCGTTTCTGTCATATTCCACGTTACGTGGCTTCTCTAAAAATACTAACCCAATTTCGTCGAGGCTCTCGAGACTCTCTCTCTCTCGGTTTACTTTTCTTTCTTACGTTCGATCGGAATATGAGAAATGAAGAATAAGAAATAAAAAAAAGAATAAAAAAAAGGAAACGTTCGTTTTTTATCTTTCGGTCTGTAAAGGCTACCATCGCGATATTCTCTTTTCTCTCTCTTTTTTTTGCGAAGCGCAAAAGAAAGAGAAGAGTGAGAGAGATATATACGAAGAAGCGAAAAAGGCGAAAAGGAGACGTGATAGGCAGTGAGAGAGAGAAGAAAGAGAGAGAGAGTTGAAAAAGACAAAGCGAGGAATGATGGGAGAGAGAAGGCAAGGAGGAGTAGTATACACATCGAGCCGAGGCCGAAGACTAGGCGGGCAAGAGAACGAGAGAGAAAGAGAGGAGAAACAAAACGCTCGCTTCTCTATCTCTCGTCCCTTTCCTCCGCGAACTCGCGCACTTATCAGCCTCGTCGATCTACTCGGGAATATAAAATTGCCGGTTTTACGACACTCACACACGGAGCTCCATCTTACACACGTACACAGAGTATACAGGTACACAGCAGACAGACATCTATGCGTGCGCGTTCACTGACTATACGAGCCAAGCGAGCCGAGAGCGAGAAAGATAAACGCTCGAGAAAGAGGGTCGGGGAGCGGGAGGGGCAAAAGAGGTAGATATAGAGGACTGATAGATATTTATTAATATCGCGGACTGCTAAGTGCATTAAACACGCCGAGGAGAGCAAAAAGTCCCTTGACGCCAAGGCGAAGGGAAAGGGGAGCGTCGATATATACCCAAGAGAGAGAGGGAACAGAGAGAGAGAGC
Organism: Anagyrus pseudococci; assembly: GCA_030522585.1. Lineage (NCBI taxonomy): Eukaryota > Metazoa > Arthropoda > Insecta > Hymenoptera > Encyrtidae > Anagyrus > Anagyrus pseudococci. The sequence goes on from JAPYYQ010000982.1 coordinate 78,153, forward strand.
CGGGGCCTCTCTGGTAATAGCGCGTGTAATCGGGGCCCATTATTTTCGCGGCGATTTCAAAAATTGATTTCGCAACTCGTTCTCTCCCTACCCCCTTCCCCTCGATCGAATCGAAGGAGGTGGGGTGTGTGCGGGGTCTTATATATACTGCGATTCGACCAAGTCACCTCGCGGACTCTTTTTATTGCCGATCTCTCTCTTTCTCTCTCTCAGGCACACACTCGTCACCTCGATTTTCGCGACTCAGCAGCCCAGGTATCCAACTGAGAGAGACTCCGCTCCCTCCCCCTACTCCCCGCCGCTTTAACCCGCCATTAATCAAACGGAGACTGATCGGTCGTGCCTCTCCAACTTCAACGATTGTAAAACAAAGTGGAGCGAGAGCGAGAGCGCACACCACGGGCCGGCAGAAATTGATTTCTTTGATCTTCAAGCATGTCTTTTTTTTTACCCCAACCCTAACCCCCTCTAGCCACACACTCACGAGTGAGAGCACGCCCGTGTTCCTATACTCGACAGCTCGCGAGTAAAACGGGGAAGAAGAAAAGAGAACTTCACGGGAGGGAATGAAACTTCGCGATTGTCAGTCATGAGCGGCAGAGCGATTACCCGCACGTCCGGCGCATACACGTATAGGGATTTGAAGAGGAGGAGAGAAAAAAAGGAAGGATGGGAAGGCCTGACAGTGCACTTCGCGAATCCGTGAAAGTTACAGCCGCGGGGGGGCCTTCGAGAGAGCGAGAGCGCTGGATGTATCTCCCGTTAGATTGGAGCTCATTCTTATGGCACAACGTACTCCCCTTGATTTTCATCTAATCATACCGGATGCCCGATTTTTTTTCTTTTCCCTCTTTCTCGGCCAGTTTAAGAGCGAAGCTTTACACGAGGCTGACAAGCGAAGAATATATATATGAAGGAACTTCGGACTGGCCTAGCCGGTTTTCCGGCTTCGAATCAAAGTCGTTCTGGTGAAACATGGAGGGATGGCAACAATGCTTTCGTAAACTTGAGCCAGTTGACACAACTTCACGGATAAACGTCTGTCCCTACGCTCGTCCTCGCTTTACTCTCCTGATCAACGGATAACCAGTTTGGTGTCTATTTACCTCGGGATAGCTGTACCATGCAAACCTGCAAATCGAGAAATCGAAACGTGGACCCCTTCTCCTGCAAGTCCCTCAACTTCAACTGCAACTGATAAACCAAAGCGATAGCCTTGCCATCGCGCGCGACTCGTTGAATTTCCAAACGAAGCTCGCGCGTCAAGCATAAAAAATCTTCAGCCGATCTCCAGCTTGGTCTGAGCCGTCAAAACTTCTCTCAGTTCCCCCCCCCCAACTTCACACGTCTCTATGTATACATAGACACGCACATAAAGGAGCCCAAGTCCCCGGGAGTGACACAAAGAGCGGCCTTCTCGCTTTTCCCCGGGCAAGACAGCCATTCCAGCGGGCTAATTAAACTCGTCATTGGTAAATCAAGCCCCGCTGGCAGATCCCCCGGAAGAGCCGAGCCTGAATTATGAAGAACAGATGCTCTTTTTTTTTTATTACCAGCACCAAAATATTTCCCTGCCGCGCGCGAGGAGGCTTGCTGGGTAACACACAGCTCGACGCGAGGAAAAAAGAGAGAGAGAGAAGAATTACCGAGGTTGGTAATCCCTTACGGAGAACGTAGCCGGGCAATATTGTTCCAGGACAAGGGGGGCCTGGAGTCCCGGTATAATGCGCCTCGGCGCGACCGCAAATTGTGCTCGCAGCTTCTCCCTCCCACGAGCTTTCTCTCTCTCTCTCTCTCATTCGCACGAGCAAGAGGAGGGAGGAGAGAAGAGGCGCGGCCGAGAGAGCCCAATGACAATGGGCATTACGGTAATTGGGAGGAAAACTACTGCCCTCTTCCCCCGCCGTGGATAGACCGATCTTTAGGGGGGGGCAGGAGGGGTACGATAGCGGATCGAATAGTATATAGACAGCGATGCGAGGAACGAAGCACGATGGATATACATCGATGTGACACAACCGCCGATATTTTTGTTTAGTTCCTTTGCTTGGTATAATTAGACAGAGAAAGAAAGCGGAACGCGTATCGTCGATTCTCTGCTCGTCGGTAGTGGCGTTCAGAGTAAGAGAGCCAAAAAAAAGAAGGAGAAGAAGAGAAGGAGAGAATCATATCCCGGGGGCCCGTTCATCCGTGAATCTCGAGACGCTCGGAGATGCAGCGGGCAGGAGGGGCATTGTTACTCCGGGGCCTGGCCCACTTACAGCTGGAAGCAGCGAATGCGCGCGCGAAACGAGACTCGCCGCTCTTTCTGCCGTGTGCATGCCTCTTCGGCGACGCCTTCGGCCTGCGGGATATATACATAATCCAAGCTGAAAAGCGCAGCGGCAGCCGAGAAACTCGCTCTCCCTCGTATACGAGGGGGGGGGGGAAATTGCCGCTTTTCTCTCCCCCGCCGCATCCCCGTTGGCGATTGTATACGTCGTTTTTACGAGCGTGCGCCTGCGCCCTCCCCGAGTTTACCGAACAATGACTTCATTGGTCCCCCCCTCTTCTCCCTCTTTACTCTATGGGAAAATTCCGAAAATCCCGAAAAGAACGGATATCGCCGAGAAGTGTAGAGGGAGCGAAAATGGAGGAAGGGAGACGAACAAGAGAGATCAGTCGCGAGAGAAGCTATACTCTCTCTCTCTCTCTCTCTGCTTCGAATCATCCCTGGACTATCTTCCCGGTTTCGGGCCCCTCTGCCTCTCCCCTCTCGCACGATTTCGTGTACACGCGATTTAATTCAATATCCAATCGGACTCCACTTGGGCTCATCTCTGCCAGAGTAAGAGAGAGAGGGAGCCGAAGCGCGCGTAGCCTTTGGCCTCAATCGACCGAATTAAATCCAGCGGCCTCGACTCCTCTACCTCCTCCTCCTTCCCCCTCTACCGTTCTACGAGTGCGTGTACACGCGTCACCCACACTCACGGTACACCAGGTTTCTCTCTCTCTCTCTCTCTCTCTCTCTCTCTCTCTCTCTCTCTTGCGAGCGCGCGCGCGAGAGAGTACACTTATCTCTTTGGCGAGTGGGGGGGGGGGGGAGTGCGCTCGACTTTTTCTCGCGGCAGCGCGCTCTCTCCCTCGCTCGCTCGCGCGTAAGCACACACGAAGGGAATATAAATTATCAATCCACCTACTTCATTCTTCATTCGCTCTCCGCGAGCGTTACGTGCACACGCTGAGCGACGACTCTCCTCCTCCTCCTCCTTACCCTTCACAATGCTTATATACCGGACCCCCTGATTCCTCTCTCTCTGCTCCCTTTTGCAGCTCTTAGCTTTTAATCATGTTTTCTCGGTCTATTGTGTCTGTTGTAATTCTTGATTTTTGCATTGGTTTGTTTTCTTTTTTAAGTTTTTTGTTTTTATCAATTCGAGAAAATTGCTATGCTGCAGCGGTCGTTGATCGCTCGGAGAGACAATGTTTCATTCGAGGGGAGGTGAGGTTTGTTATAAAGCTAAGAAAAGGGGAGGGATTTGGATTAAAAGAAAGCAATGGCATAAGAGACATGTCGAAGCTTTTAATTACTTTACGTTCCGAGTGTGTCTTTTCGAATGGCTATAGATACGGCAATTGACTTTGCAGCGTAATGCTATTTCAGCTTTAGTAGATTCAATTGAATCACTGTCTTACCGCTTTATGTAGATTGGATACGATCATTATTTTCAATTGTCGTTAAATTAAACTTTAATTTTATCTTGTCACGGTCTAAAATTATCGCTTCTTATATAGTTTCTTTTAAAACTGACGACTCCCAACGGCTCAATTACTAATCGCTGACTATCCCCCTCCTTATGTAACTCGATAATTCCATTCTGCCTTGAATTTTACATTTTCAGCCGCGTCTTTTTTTCTCTCTCGCGCTCTTTTTTCTTTTTGAAAAAGGCATATGGTTGCCAAAAGTTTTTCACGGCAAAGTCAACATAAATTATTTCCGAGTTTCGCGATTTGAAACTGTTATTCCGAGAAAAAAGATTTTTTAAATAACTTTTGCTTTAAATACATTTCCCGGCGCTATAAATACGCTTTTAAATCCTTTACAAATTTAAAACGTAAAAAAAAAGAAATTTTGCGCTGTGCAAAGAGAAGCCCCGCTTGTAACCGAACGTTTTTACGGTGCAATCGTTGGTCCGATCAACACAACAACATATAAAAGCTGATATTTTTTAATCGAGATCGCGCTAAAAGTATTACAAAAAAAAAAAAAAACGAGAGGGGAAGGGGGTAAAAAAAGGCACAGCCGAACATTTATTTCTAGAAATATGTGTGTGCGCGCGCGCATTGTTCACGTGTGGCGTAAATATGAGAAAAATTTATTTTTTCAAAGTCTCGGCGCACGTGATCCGTGTTTAAATAGCGGAGGGGAAAAAACACGAAATTCGACGCTCGCGAGAGAGAGAGAGAGAGAGAGAGGCAAAATTGAACGGTCGAATAATAAACGACCATTGCATAAAACAAAACGGCTTCAAAAATTCAAATATTTGAAAAAAAAACTTATTGAAAACCAGTCTCTTTTAGCTTCTTCGCCATTACGATGAAAAAAAAGGTTCAAGAGAGGAGGGTGAAAATGTATCTGAAAAAACATTTCGGGTGTGTTTGCATTGCAGGTATATTTGCATGAGCCATTTGAATCCTCGGTATCCAAAAAAGGACGGGCCGGGACCGAGGGAGGAGGGGCTTTCAGACAGAAGTATAAAATTATATCTTCGCTTAGCGTAAGCTTCGAGAGAGAGGCTCCGGAGTCTACGATGGCCATCGCCTTATAAACGCGCTCGCTGAACAAAGGGTACAAAAATGACGCCAAAAAGGAAAAGCTGGAGGCGGAGGAGGCGAGAGCATCCGATCGTCGAACATGTGTGTGTGTGTGTGTGTGTGCTCGCCATACGCACACGGGGACCACGAAGCTCGCTCGCTTACACACAAGTACCAGCGGCAAGTGTGTGTGTTCGTGCACGTGCACGCGAAAGCTGTTAACAAGAGAGTCAAGCGAGGTAGCCGCTCGCCAATAAAAATGATAATAAGAACATACCGCAGCAGGACCGGAGTAGGAGGAGAGAAATAGAGCTCGAGTAGAAGGAGGAGGATGAAGAGGATAAAAAAAGAGAAGCCCCGCGCTGCAGCGGCAGCAACAGCAGCGTGTATATAAAGATGGAACTCGCGGTAGCCGAACGCCCGGATGGAAAAAACGAAAAAAAAAAAAGAAGGAGCTAGAGTCGAAGGGGGAGGAACAAAGAGGGAGCGGATTAGAAGAGGACGAAAGAGAGAGTGAGGGGTTGAGGGAGCGAGGGGGAGGGCAGAAAAGAGGAGAAACGAAATAAGGGACGCGGAGATTAACGAGGATCGCGAAGAAAATAAGTGGCCGGAGAATGCCCTCCCTTCTCCCCCTCCTCACTCTCTCTCTCTCTCTCTCTCTCTTCTTCTGGTCCGGCGAACGCCCACATCTTATTCTATCTTTCTCTTTCTCTACCTCGGCTCATTTCTACCGGACTTGAAGCTCGTAATTTTTGCGTCTGCGATGCGAAAGGAGAGAGAGAGAGAGAGAGAGAGAGAGAGCGAAATAGAGAATTGGAATATCGAAGAGAGGGAGGAAAAGAAGCGAGAATTCCCGGGAAGATTAAAGCGAGCAAAAAAAAAGTTGATTAAAAAAAAAAGAGAGAGAAAAAACGCGCACGCATTTGCCGAGGCTAAAGTATCGTCCAAGCTTCGTCATTTTATAAAGAATCCTAGAGACTATCGCGCTATTGCGCCTTTCGAGGGGGGAGATCGGGGGACCACGGCATTAGAGCAGCGTTCAAAAAATATTAATAATTCGATAATTCACGCTAACGCGGCGCACGACTAATTCAAGCCAGCCGAGAGCGCTTAACGGGCTCTCTCTCTCTCTCTCTCTCTCTTGCTCAGTCAGTCACTCTCTTGGCGGCGAAAAATTTGCATGACAAAACCAAGCAATCAGTAAAACTTTTATAAAAGACGAACGAGCGAGCGAGAGGCAGAGAGACGAAAGGGGGAATAGAGAGAGAAAGAATAAAAAGAGCTCTCGGCTTCGATCATTCGTCATTCGAGCAAGCAAAAAAGGCATGTGCTGTTACGATGTTGAAGAATGACAAAAAGGACGAGGAGAGCTGAAAAATGAGCGGCAAACCGAAATGCGCGCCTCTCTCTCCTCTCGCTCTCGTGCCCGAAAGCCCGCGCACGATTTTAATTTTCCTCCGAGGCGCATATATAAACGAGTGTGAATTGCAGCTTAACGAAATTCCGGCTGTCTTGAAAAAGCTCGAGTGAGAGAGAGAAAACAGACAGGCAGCTCGGCCCACTTAGATTCCGCATCTGGAGAGCGCCGTGCGCGCGCGACTCTTGACCCTACCCTTCCCCCCTTTCTGGATTGCAAAATTTCGATTCATATGGTAAAGAGACTCTTACTCTCTTTCTCCGAGTCGAGAAAGGCAGGAAAAAAAGGCCGAGGGGTAAAAGAACACGGGAGAATAGCCTAAAAGGGGGCGGAGAGGAGGGGGGACGATAAGAGCGGCAGACGTGACACCGTCAATCACACCCGGTGAATCTCGCGCATTATTAAGCGTGACAAAAAATAAAAATGAGTGTCTGTGTGTGAGAGAGAGAGAAAGGGGGGTAGGCGCGAAAAGGCAAAAATAGATAAGCCAGAGAGGATCGATTCTCAAAAGCTTTCGGACTAGTGTACAAGGGGGGGGGGGGCAGGGGGAGTATTCATACTGAACAAAGCAACGAGAGACACACACACGTCTCTGTGTGTGTACCGGCAGTTCTCTCTTTTTTTCTTCTCTTCTCTCTCTTTTTCAACGCGTCAAGCGGACTGAATCGCTGGATGGATGGAAATTTGTCCGGCGGTGTGCTGCGACCTTTTAAATTTCACGGAGTCAATTTCGAGAGCTGCTGAGGAGAGCGTATATAACACGCGCCGACTAATTATGTCGGCTCTCCCGGCGGCACGGGGAGAATTCTCTCTCCTGCTGCTACTCCGGCGCGTCAATTGTCGCGGTTTAAAATTCAAGTGAGCCAAATAGATACTTTAATTTTGTTAACCGCAATTTTCGATTTACGTGAGCGAGGCTACTGCATCTCTCTCTTCTTGTCTTCTTTGTTGCCACTGCGTCGTTGCGGGGATATAGATTGTAGAGATGCCCTGGAATCGAATTGTGGATTTTTCTCTGGAATTTTCGGAAAATTTTATTCTCCACGGTAAGGATGACAAGTTTCGAACGAGAGAGAGGGTGGGGGGGATTCAATTGGGTTATTGGATTTCGCGGAGTTGAAACGTAATGAAATTGAAAGAATTTTTACGGCGACCGGTGTGTTTTTGTTATCGCGCAGCGCACGAAAAATCATTTTAATTAGAGTTGGCCAAGCTGGAAAACGCGATCTGTTTCTTTCTTTCTTTTTCTATGTTTTATAATGTTATTTTCGTAAACTTCGTTATTACAAAGCTTCTTCCTGCAGCGGCCAAAAAGAAGACGCGACGGAACAAGCAGACAAAGGGATGAAAAACGCCCTACAGCTCTAGGCGAACGACAGCGCTGTATATCGAATTTTCCACGAGCTCGTACATGAATTTTCTTTGTCTAGATTTTTCCGTGAGCGCCGTTTGTTACCAGTGCAATTTTACACCGTAAAACCGCGTAGGGAAGAGAGAAAAAATTTATCTAACTTGATTGTTTACTATTATTATTATTATTATTATTATTATTCGTTAAAAATTTGATTCGACTTTTTTTTTATTTCGTCGCATTTTTATTAACACAAAACACAATATTTATGCAAAAAATTCATCAAAACACGACGAATCAAACTTTTATGTAAACATCTTTGAATAATATTTTCATTCGATTCGACCAACTATCAACGCGTGTTAATAAAATAAAATTAATCAAATTCACTAAATAAACGTTCTCCTGCAAAAAAAATACACAATTTTCGAGAAAACTTTTCCATACTCGAAAAATCCTGTTTAAAAAAGAAAAAAAAATCGTGTTTCGAAGTCGACGAGCAATCGTGACAAAAAATCTACCATAATCTAACGGCTTCTCGAAAAATCGTGTCATTAGCACAGGCGCCAATTAGCTCGAGGTCTTCCAAAACACTTTGCCCGATTGTTTCTCAGAATCGACTAAACATTTTCTTCTCTTTTTTTTCGTTTTTTATTTTTAACAAAAATAGAAGAAAAAAAAGAAGAAATAATGGAAGAAAAACTGAGCACACGAGCAAAGCGAGTGTCACAAATAGTCCGTTCTCCCGTCGACTCGCCCATCTAACGACATTACGTAAAATCGCTTCAATCGGCTTTAATCGAACGCGGGAGCGAGTAAGAGGCGGAGGAAGGGGGTGGCAGAGAGGGAGTTAGTAGGAGGGAATGCACACACGTACGGCCGTTTAACCTATTCGCATGAGAGGTTATGAGAAGCGAAAGACACAGAGAAAGAAAGAAGGGAGCGCCGAGAGGAGGAAGGGGGGCGGTAGAAAGAGAGAGAGAGAGAGCTTCCTCTCCGCGCCTCGCGGATATTTCGAAGTGTGGCCGAGAGCGTGGCAGCGACGCCAGCAAGCCCGTAGGCGCCTATGTACCGCCAGGACGAACAAAGAAAAATCGACCCGTGGACTCGGTTCTCTCTCTTTCTCTCGCCCTGTCTCGCTTGTGCGCCGGCCGCTGCTATGCTGCTGCTTTTCGGGGACCAGCTTCGAAGCCCGAGAAAATCGATGGAGTTGACTATATTTTTTTTCTCTCTGCTCTCTCGCCTCAACTTCGTTTCCTTTCTCTCTTCTCTACCCCTCTTGGCCACTCTTATGGTCCGTGCGGACGCTCTCGTACGCGAATTTTTTTGGGGATCTACTTTATCTACCCACCAGCTTTGCCAAATTTGCATTATTCTGCTCTGTGGAATGACGTTTGGTTACTTTGGTGCACCAATTTCGTTTTTTTTTGCTGCCAGTGCGAATGAAAGGTTGGAAATGACGAGAGAGCGGTTGAGGCAGCTTACCCGATTGAAAATTTCTGGTTTTATTATTTAATTCGCTCAATGACGTTTCTTGGAATGAATTTTCGTACTTGACACAACAAATTTTCATCAAATTGATTTTGGGAAAATTGCGTAAACGCGGATGGATGGTTATTAACTTATACTTCTCTTTTTGTTACAAACGATTTTGTACATGTAAAAAAATATGTATATATCATTAATCGGAAAAAAAGTTTCGCCATTGCATTTTTTTGTGTCAAAACGCACTCAACTTCAGATTCGTAACCAATTAAAAAAAAAATTGGCTAGTACTTCTGGCTTGAAAAAAAAAGCTTATATTAATAATTACTAATTTTATTTTCGATCAAACGGGAAATTCGCCTCAAAATTAATACGTTATCATCGATGTTGTAAAACTGTTTAAAACCAGTAATAAACTTTATTTTCAAAATTTTCAAATTGCAAGATTTGTTACAGCCTAAGTTTTACTGCGCTCGTTCCTTTTTCCTTTTTTTTTCTCTTCGCGATAATAGTCGTTAATTATCGTCAGTGTAAAGAAATTAGCTAGTCATAGGAAATTGCACAGACACAGATAAAACAAACCTGCAATTGAAGCACAGTTAAAAAGAGAAGTTGTAGTGACAAGCCTAAAAACTACACTGCATACACGCTGCAATAACGAAGAGAAGAGAAAAAAAATGAGATTAATACTCCTTCATTAACCCATTAAATCCTGAGCCGAATCTAGGCGAGATAGCATCCATCTAACTATCTGAACCGTGTCTTTTTGTAAAAAAAAAAATACCCCTATTTTT
>JAPYYQ010000983.1:0-76236 GCA_030522585.1 Anagyrus pseudococci
ATAAAATTTTTTCATAACATTTGCAAATTACGTTAACAAAACGAAAGGTCCAAATTCCGTACCACTTTTAGAAACGGTCCAAATTCGGTACTTTTACCTAATGATTTTTTTCTAAATTGTTAACTGTTCTAATGAATTCATTTAAAAAAAAGCAAAGGATATATTTTTTTTATTTTAACAACGGAAAATGCAAAAATCTTCATCCCCACGGGCAAACAAAGTTACCTGCACTAAGCTTTTAATCCTGCAATTATCTTTTGAAAATCTTAAGTGGCACGCATATATGACACGCGATCTTTTAACCCAACTCGCAGGGCCGTACACAATTTTTTTCTTACACTGCCGATAATTTGAAACAAAAGCTTGTATATAGTAGCGCATAATAATACTCAGTACATTATGACTTGTAGCGATCATGAGCTGAGACGACTGATGAACCAAATAATCGCACATACGTGTCGTGATTACTAGGATATTTATCAATCGCATTATCAACCTTTTTTCGAGCTAACTTGCTACAAAGCTCGCGCGATGACTCAGCCGACGGACTTCGAAATCAAACGAACGAGCCGTGAATTACGAAACCTTTACTCCGTCGACAGAGTCATCGCAAGCCTCAACAATCAACATAAAAATAGCCGAGATAATCAAGGCATGTGTGCATTGTAATGTTCGCAAGAGACGAATGAATGAGGAGAGGAGCGCAGAGTAGTTGAGCATCGTACCTTTCTGGGTGGCGGCAGCGGATTGCCTAGGCCCGACTCTGAGCACGTGCTGTTGAGCGAGTCGTTGGCCGGGTCGTCGACCAGCCGGGCCAGGCCAGAGCCGGAGGTAGCGCCAGTCCCGGTCTGGGAGCCGCCCGAGCCGAGGGTAGGAGGCGCCGGGGGTGGCGGGTTCCGCGGCCTCTGTAGCGTCGACGTGTTCAAGCCGATCTTGTCGATACCTGCGCGACCGAACAAAAAACACACAAGCCCAAGTCAGATTGCGGTATCGTAGGCGTACACATAGACGTCTCTCTTTCACCCTCCATCTCGCGTCGACTTCTCTCTCTCTTTTTTCTCTTTTGCTTTATTTGCTTTCTTCTTTATTTAAAGGTCTGGCAAGTCGTAACAGAAAAAAAGTCCGTGCTTTCAAGGCCCGGGATATCGATCGGCTGGAGGTGCGCGACGTGCTTTCTTTTGTGCGGTGCCGAATCACAAGAGATCTTTTTTTGGACGAAACTCTTGGACGTTATTGTTTCACGAGTCGACTGATGGTGATGGAAATCTGGCTCGGATGTGCAAGCGCTGTCTCGGCCCGAAACGGAAAAGATTTCTATTGTGTCAGGTTTTTTTTTGGAGCGCGCTTTTTATACTGGATTTTACTCAATTTTAAATGTCTCCTTGCGGATGCGTGTTATTCGCATTTTGCGAAGAACGAATAGAGGCGCCATTTATTTTCGTGTGAATTTGCGTAATCACTTGTCGAATTGGCTCTCAACCAATCTTCAAGACTTTGGATAATGTGAGAGATATTTTACAGGCAATAGTTTGGCAGTAAGGTTACCTATGTCTATAATAGTCATAAATTAAGCCTTGTTTGCATTGCTTGATATTTAAATAACTGATTATAAATGCAACGGCAATAATTCTTCGGTGTAAAAAAGTGTCTGGAATGTAAAAGGATTAAAAACGAAAGGAAAATTATGTAAAAAAAAATAATGAAAAATTCGTTTTCTGGCTTTAAAAATCGATGAATATTTCATAAAAGTATACTTTTTACAACAAAAATACAATTAAATAAAATAAATTAAAAAAAAATTATAACTGTCAAAATTTGATTTTACACATTAATAATATCACATTAGTTACAAACACGACAATTTTCAGTTTTAATTAAAAAAAAGTTATAAAAAATGTAAATACAAAGACAACATTAGGTATCACTAAATCGTCCGGAATCAGTTGATCCATAAAGTTTACTGTTTCGAAATGACTTCCGAAACAAGTTCCTTAAAGATGAGAAAATATTCCCTTGAAAAAAAAAACAGAGAAAGAGAGAAATAAAGCAGAATACCGATATAAGCGAGTGTTGGCGCGGTGTAAAAAGAAAGAAAAATAATAATATGAGAATACGAAAAAAATATAAAAAAAATAAATGAAAGCTGCGCAGCAGATGCCGAGGCTCTCTATGGACTTACGCATGTCGTCGGGGCCACGTCCCACAGCCCAATCGCCACTGGGCGATCTCTTGTGATTTGGCGCGCTCGTGCCGATAACGTTCAGCGTTGCATTACGCAAAGTGCGCGGTAGAGTTTGCATGCTAGTGTTGCTAGTGTAAATGGGCTCACTTGTCGTCCGGCTGTGCGAGGCGGTGGGCAGGGTGCCGTAGTAAGGCGATAATCCGCCAGTGCCGCTGGAGCCCGGGCACGGGGCGTCGATGCCGCCCGCGGGCGGGGGCGGCGCCACGCGCTTCTTCAACGAGCCGTGGAAGTTCATGGAGACGTCGGGCACGATCGGGGTTGGGACTACAAACAATCGGGTCATTGCTTTACGACCAAACAGCGACGCGCACAGATGGTCATACGTCATTCAAATTAATCAACCAGCAACAAAAGGCACTTAAATTGTTAAATTATAATTTATGGTGACTAGGACTAGCTAAAGCTAAACGAGAGAGGAACAGAGGCTGGCAAGCAGCAGGTGGCCACTGGGCATTTATGCGCTTGGCAAGCTTAGCTCAGACATACGCTCGCGCGTTTCTAGCGATGAAATAATTAATTTTATCCACATGAACGTGCGCGCAGACATTGCTCGATGTACTGTTCATCGTGGTATTTTATTGCAGTTTATAAATAACTTCGCTCGTGCATCTGAGTGCAGATTTAATAACGACTAATGCATTGCTAAACGTCCAATCAAGCAGTTGCACAAATTTTAACATGAATTTTTAATTATGTAGGATTAGTGGCCACCTATAAAATTACTGTATTTATCGTTTATTAATACTTTTTACAAGCGAAAGAACAAACGGTTTTTATAACCCTTCATAATACAGTAATTTTTTTATTTCAAGCTTATATTGAACAATGAAAAGCAAAATTATATCTTTGACAAAAAGTGTATCTATAAAATTAATGATAAATAAGCAAATAAAAAATGCTAAAGCTATATTTAGCCGTATAAAAATTTGCACGTAAAAAATCGTACAAAAAATTTGCTGAAAACATTTTAAAACGCGTGATAAAGCTTAGAGACTTATAAAATATGCTAAACTATTAATCAATGAAAACAGCTACACATACCTATGACGGGTTTTTTCATTTGTGGAGGCGGGGGCGGTGGCATCTGTTCTTTACTAGGACAGAAACCTGGCGATAAGCCGCTCTGCAAGCTTTCACAGGTGCTGCTCCTACTGCGCAACGTCACTGGAGAATCTGTCACTCCTGTCTCTGTCCCACCAGCATATGAAGGTGGTCTGCTCCGTAACTTCTTTTCCGGCGTCGAACAACCGTTCTGGAAATTTTCAGTTAATTTATATTGAATCATCGGAAACAATAAAGAAAAACATTTAGAAATTTATACTGACTAACTTTTTTTTATCAATAAATGTTGCAGCATTGAAAATTTAATGTGTTATTAAAATTTGTATTTGAAGGATTATTAACTTTTTATTTTACTTACTCTTTCTTCTATAATGGTCATTTCATCGTCAGAAACGTCCGTTGATGCTTCGTCATGTGAAAGGTTCCAATCGACGTTTACATTGTCAAATAACGTCTTCTGTCGTTGAAGTGCGTGATTTAACTGTAAAAAATAATTAATGGTAAAAATACATTAAATAAAACTAAGCGTAATACGACAAATGACGTACCAACTCTTGACAGGTATGATGGCCCACTTCTTGAGCGATGTTAAGTGGTGTCTTTCCTTGTTTATTGCGCAATGTTGGGTCGGCACCTGCCTTCAGCAACAGCTTCATAGCCTCTGCTTTATCATGTTTGGCTGAGATATGCAAGGCCGTATCGCCTTCAGTTGTGGTTTTGTCTATAGTACCGGTCGGTGTGTTTTGAATCAAAAAGTCCACTATATGCAAACTATTGCCCATCTCTCGCAATATTGCTAAATGAAGAGCAGTTTCGCACAAATCCTACAAATAACTGATAATTAGTATATATACAACAGAGACTATGAACAAAATGTTAAAATCGAGCTTACTGATGTGGGTAAACTAGCCGATAAATCTACGTTTTCTGCGTAAACTTGTAACAGGTGATGCAAATCTCTATTATTTACAGCATGCTCAAGATCCGACAGTAAATCTTGTTCGTTAACGCATGTCCTCGTTATATATTTTTTATCTACATATTTAGCTCTAATAAATTCGTACCTCTCCTCCCTAAATAGATAAAAACACAGTATAATAGAATATGAGCCTCTTAACGTTTTTAAGATAACAGTTAAATGACCTACATTGTAGATGTAGGAGAAGGTTTAAAATTGTGTCGTAACATTGCTTCCATAATTTCATTGAAAGCTTGATTCGTCATGTATCTCGCTAATAATAATTGTGAAGTACCTATATTATCAAGCGTTAATGATTGTATTCTAGATATATGCACTCCTAAATCCCTGTGTATACCGCTACACTCTATACAAACGATAATTCCGAAATTCGTCGACAGCCAAGTTGCATCTGCGAAAATGGAATTATTTTAGAAATTATTCATTTTTTCAACATTTGTGACAAATGAAAAAACAAAAAATAATATTTTCAAGTACCATTCTGCGAAGAACAGTCACAGCACTTATCGTTACCGGGTAACCTCATGACACACCGTATTACAGCTTGTTGGAGCTCGACTAAACTAGGATTACCGTGATTCGCTTCCGGTTTACCACTAGCATCAAAAGCTCTCAATAAAGCGCGCTCTTTACAGTTGACTAGGACGGACATCCATGCCCGCTGATCCGATTCGTCCTCTGCTTGAAAGTGATAAGTCCTATTATCTGAAGATTGCAAATTATATTATTAGTATCAAAAGTGACTTTTTTACGCAATAGTATAATTATAATTATGTAAAACTAATTTAAACTTACAACTTATAAGATCAAAGCTCCTTTTATCATCAGGTACCAGTTTAATTTGGCACGTTAACAAATTTACCCTCGTCGGGGGTTTGTTTTCGTCAGCATGACAAATGTCGAGATATCCTTCTGCCTGTACTGAACACTTTCGCTTTTGCCAAACACGTCGCATTTTGCCCTCACTTTTTTTCAAAAGATGGCCGGTACGAGTAACACCGTGCTGCTTATCGCCTTGTAGCTGATGAAGCGAATAGCCACTGCTTGTATTTGTGTTTAACTGTAAGATAAAATAAAAAATTGGATTCTTAAAATAATTTATTACCTAATAAAATATTAATAGTTTAACAAAATACAAATATATACCTCTTTATCGCACCCAGAGCTTCTTAACAGACTCCTAAGTTCCATTAAACGTTTTCTTTCTTCATCTTGAGCTTGTCTAATTTTTGTTAACTTCAAGCTTAAATCTACTACATATGAACCAAAATGTTCAATAGTTTTCAGTCCATCTTGAAAATAGCTGCAAACAATTATTATTAATAAGAATTTAAATTGATACATTATTGTGAAAATATTTATATATTAAAAAATCTATTTACTTTGTTTGTGCATGATAGTATTCAACCAAATGTTGAAGAAGTTCTATACCTTTCTTAGTTTTAATTTCATTTACTTTAATTAAATACTAAAAAGTAAAATACATCATTAGTGCTCAAAGAAAACTAATTGGTAGTTAAATAATATGCATATTTAATAATTCTTACTTCACACATTTGTAACTGAAACAATCGCCTTTCTTTCTCCATTTCATCAGCTACTTCTGCTGCAGTGATTTCTGTTCGAATGAGGCCAGCCTCTTTTGCATGCTGTTTCTTTTCTTTTTCAATCTTTGCATACTTTGCTTCATAATCTTTCCAGGCTTTGTCAAAAGGTCTCTTGAGATCACCTTTAACCCCTTTTAAGTCACCTTTTAACACAGAATCCAATGGAAACATTACAATGTTACTGATATTTTGCATCTGAAAGATAAAAATATTAACATTAAATTTTTTTGTACATAGGTATATTGTATTAAGCTTATGTCTATCTCCAAATTTTAAAAATAAAGTTAACCCATAACTTACCAATGTTTTTATTAAAGCACTTAGTTCTTTGGTAACAACAGCAAATTTAAGGAAAGCTGCACCAATATCTGGTTCTTGTTCTTTTAGAGCAGCATCACCTAATCTTTCCAAAGTTCTTCCCAAATACATTTCATCATCAACATGTGCTAAAAATGTATGATAATGAGTTATATTATTAAAGATTATTTTCTAAAGTTTTTAAAAGTATAACTTACCAGTTCCTGAATTATAAATTGACTTAATGGCTTTCTTGAGCTTTGTGAGTCCATCTCGATCAAAATCAAGAGTCTATAAAAAGAAATGAGTCAGATTTAAGTATGCTGATATCATTTACCAAAACCTAGTCAGTCAATTTCAAATAATTAAATTAAAAGTGAGAAATATTTATGATAAATTTAGAATCATTTTATAATGGTTGTTTTAATTTAAATAAGATTAAATTTTATAATAAAATTTGACTTTTAGTTGTATTTTAAAAGTTAAATAAAAAATAAACATATTAAATAGTTTAAAATAAATTTATTTGCTAAAATTAAGTAAAATAAATAATAAATTACATCTTAGAAAGCTAATTACTTATCTTCAAGGTCAAAGAAAATTGGCACCAGAACTTTTAAATTCATCAATAACCAATTTAAATAAATAAAAGTTTTTTTAAATTACTATTTGCAGAGAATTAAGAAATAACGTAGTCATTTTTTATTTTATAGTAATATAATTGTACACAACTTAAATAAAATATAAAAACAGTATAAAAAGTGACTTTTCTAATACAATTGTAAAAGTAAAGAATTAATAAAAACATTCCTTTATTGTAAATTAGTATAATTTGATAAAAGAAATAGATATATATTTATCTTTAGAAAAAAATAGTTTAGTACTTTTTAGCAATAAGTACTTATAAACAAACTTATTTGCTAACAGAATTTAATACCTGCCAACCTCTTGATTTTATTATTAATTTAAACCTAAACAATGATTAAAATTTAAATATTGATCTATAAACAGCTGTATTATACTTTGCCTTACTTATATTTACTGATAAGTAATCATTGCATTCTGATTACAAATAAGCCATATTTAGGTTTACACGAAAAATTATTTTATATTAAAAAAAAATTTTTAAATATTTGTTTAGTTAAATTAAAAAAAAACAGTAAAGAAATAGTTTTATAATTTATAGAGATAGTATATTATCAAAATTATCATTGTCATATTTTTATTGTTTCCTTGATTTAAAAGGTATCAATTAGGCAACATATTATTTATGTATTCCAAAGGCATAAATTTGCAAATTATGCATGCATAAGATTAAAAAAAATTGTTTTTTCTTTTGGCAAAATAATGAATCATTGTGAATATCATCTTATTTCACCTTGACTCAGAAAATCTACTCTAATGGTAAATAGTCAATACTACAATATTTATCAACAAGTGAAATAACAGAATTTATATAATGAAGTTTAAAATATCTTTCAAAATAACAACACTAGTGCCAAAACTTTAAATACATTGAAAAATAAAAAAAAATTATAAGATCCAAATAATTTTATCAGTATTTAAAATGTTATAATATTACATTTTAATATAAAATGGCTAAATTCATTGTTGCAAATTGACATTGGTAGACAATAAAGTTAAAGAATTATTTGGAACGTTATTGAGGCATATGAATAGTATTCCCAGATACTTATCCTCCAAAAGTATCAATTACATCTGTAAACAGAGCAATGTTGCCCAACGTGTTGGCTCCAAAGCTGAGCAATGAAATTGTAAAAAAAAGGAGCATGATGGTGCAGGTTGTAAGGCTCACCTCCTCTAGAGCAGCAATGGTCTGCCTGCACTGTGGCATTCTGGAAACGAAGGTGGAGGTGGTCGGTGAGTTGTAGTCACCCCGGGTCTCCTCGATAAAGTCGCTGACGGCGATGAGGCCTGGCATGTTTTCGGGCCTGTCCCGGGCGCAGGGCCGAGCAGCAGCGACGAACTCCCCAAGGAACTCCTTGGCTGCCGCCTTCCTGCGCAGAGACAGCGCTCCGATGCGTGGCGATTCCTCGCTCGGGGGCCGTGCTCGCCTCTCCCCGCGCTCCCCGGGCTCTCGAGGCCCGAGCAGAGCTGCTGCAGAACTGCGCCGCGCTCGGCGGCGTCTACCTCCGGGCTTGGGCTAAGACGATCACTACCACCAGCACACTGCCACCACCAGCACGAGGCTCCTTCGGCTTCCTCCTCCTTCTCTTTACTTGGCACTGGCGCGCCTAATTTCCGCACCTAGAACGATCAGCGACGACTACTGCGTAAGACTTTTCGATAGCTGCAGGAAAAAGAGAACGCGCTCTCGAGACTGTGCACGGCTACTGCTCCGCTAGCGCTCGCGAAAATACAACAGGCGTCACTCGCTTGCCCCGACGACGACGACGACGACAACGTCGAGGATGAGGACAGCAGCAGCAGCAGTAACGAGAGCGACTCGAGGAGCGCAACTCCCGTACGTCGAGTAAACGCGCGAGGAGGCTAGCAGCAGCAGTAGCTGTAGCAGCAGCGGCGGCGGCGGAAAAAGCGCGCACGCCAATCGATATACATATCGGGCAGAGCCTCCTGAAGAGAGAGACTCTCTCCGCGCGCGCTCTCTCTCTCTCTCTCTCTCTCTGCTCCTCCCCTCCTCCCTCTCGCTCTTTCTCCCGCGCGCGTCCTGCTGCTGCTGCTCGATCGCTCTTTCTCTCTTTCTCTTACGTCCGCGCTCGCTACCGCCGCGTCTTCCTCGCGGCCATCAGACTGTCCGTCCGACTCCGACAGCTATACACTCCCCCGACCCGATATTTACGAAATCAAGCTGCGTACGTGTGTAATGTGTATGCACGCTTTTCCGCATCAACCGCACGTATACTCCGGCGCGCCGCATATAAAGGAACTGTCACACATTGGCGATGCCAATGAAACCGAGAGAGAAAGAGTGGCCAGGGGGGGTGGAAAGGGGACGAGGACGCGCGCGTGTCTGTGCGGATAATGTGTATACGTATATATACACGACGATAACTGTGTAGCAATATACACTGCGCCGCGCAGAGATAGAGAGGGGGAGGGGCGAGGGAGGGAGGCACAACGTGTGTATACACATTTATGTGTGTATCACACTCGGCACACATATATAGAGAGAGAGATAGAAGAGCTGCGTACCTACCTGCAATCAGGGCTCCGTAGCCGCGTCGATCGTCCGTATCGTAATCGCTGATCGCGGCTCTTGTTTTCCTACTCGTGCCGTGAGTCGTCGTCGAAGCGAAGTTTTCGGAGTCGCTCGCTGCAGCAGTAGCAGTGGGCCCAGCCTGGTGTCCGATTATCATTTTTCCATCACGCCCCGGGCGAGGAGCGCTCTCTCCCTCGTTGTATAGGTATACACATGCAAGAGAGCACACGCGATATATGCTACTCTCTCTCTCTTGTAACTCCGCTTTAGACAAACATATAGATAGAAAGAGAGAGAGAGAGAGAGAGAGAGTAAGACACCCACTCGCGCACGCACTGAGAGAGACTAACGAGTGAAGTAAAGAGAAAGAAACACGCGCGAGAAACGGGAGGAGTACCCCAAGAGAGCGAGAGAGTACTTGGTAGCCGCTGTTGTTACAGTTGCTCGGTGCACGGCAGCGGCTGCAGAGACTGTGCTCTCCTATACAACGAGAGAATATCCACGATGTTGCGACGAAGATTTAGCCCCGACTCCGTCTTTCTCCTTTAGCGCGCGCGCTGCGGGGCCACCACACGGTGTATACAGCACACAGGCACACGGACATAGAGGCATATGTACACTAGCGCAGCGCACACACCCGCCGCCGGCTGAGGATGTGCGGCGAGGAGAACGAGGGGGGGGGGGCTGTGTTGGAGGAAGGGGGAGAGGAAAGGCGCGCGCGCGCGGACACTGCGTCTCTCTCCCGCTCGCCGCGATATATAATACACACACCGCGCCTAGCTTGGCTTTCTTCGTCGCTGCTGTTGCTGCTGCTGCGGGGCGGGCGGACTCGCTGCTCTCCCGGAAAAGCGCATGTGCACGCTCGTGCTCTCTCCCCTCGTCGTAGGCTTTGTTGTTTACGCGTGCATGTGGGTGTGTACATACACGTTTGCGGCGCTCCTAGACCGCGCGCACACACTCTCCTCTCCGCTTATTATTATTTGCGGACACTCTTCGCACACCTGCGCTAGGCGCTGCTCTCTCTCTGCCGCTTCTTCGTCTTTTTTCTCTCCCTCCGGCCCAGGGAGGCGGCTGCTTTGCCGCGAAGACGAGGGAGACGCGTACGCGGGGACCTCTGCGTCCGGTTGATGGTGGCTGAATGCCAGATTAAAACTCTCAGTAAGCGCGCTCTCTTCAACAGTCCCCGCTGCTTTTGTACCTCTCTTGCGCCTATGATCGCTCTCCCTTCGCCAACTGCGACCGAGGGCCCATCTTTTTTCCTCCTGCCCTTTGCTCCCCCTTCCCTACCTTTCAAGGTCGCCGCGGTACCATAACACTGTCACTGTGCCATTAGCTACTTGTTGATGGCGCGGCGCACACAAGGGCAGGAAAACTCGCACGGCGAGGGTGCTTGAATTACAGACCGATAGCCGATGCGCGCCTTCCGAGAGATCGTTTCGCTATACCTACTCTTGTTTCTATCAATTACATGACAAGAACACGCGAGGCCTTGGCTACTTCAATAGGCGCTGTAGAGATCGTTGAATTTTTCAGCCAAGGACGCGTGTAAGACAAGGACGCGACTTTGCTCCGAAACGTTTTTTTTTCTCTCTTACTTCACTGTATACGTTTTTATTCTTTCGCGCTTTTCTTATTATGATTCGTTTCTTTTTATCGTCTTGTTATTGCGGACGAGTGAGTAATTAACAGTGCGCTATTCGGAGATACTACTATATACATACTATACGGTCAAATTTACTGTCGACCGATATGACGAATTAAAAGCGATCTAAAAAAAAGGATACGTGGCTTTCATGACTTTTTCATCAAGTTATTGAGCTTTTTGGAATTGTTCTTATGACGTTATTTCGCTTTTTTTATATTAAATAAGGAATAACTATGCTGCAGCACAAGGCTGCGTAGGAAATTTAGGTAACATTTGCAATATTTTCGCTTTATAACAGTATTATCGCGTTAATGTTATTGCCTTTATTTATGCGCATAAGCAAGCTCAAGCGACTAAGAATTTAGAATAAAAATAAAGTTTTTAAGTAGCTTACCTGTGATATTTAAGCTTATTTAAGGATTTCGCGTTTAAAAGCGCGAGCTAATCTATTGCATAATTGATGATTCAATGAAAATAGAAAATACGAAATTACGTACTTTATGAGCTGCTCGTGTATTTCTTGTTTCGCACTGTATATCTGTATTACAGTTGTAATATTTAATATTGCATTTAGTAAAATATAAT
The DNA here is from genome assembly GCA_030522585.1 of Anagyrus pseudococci. Classification (NCBI taxonomy): domain Eukaryota; kingdom Metazoa; phylum Arthropoda; class Insecta; order Hymenoptera; family Encyrtidae; genus Anagyrus; species Anagyrus pseudococci. The sequence continues at coordinate 11,599 of JAPYYQ010000983.1, forward strand.
CAACAAAAAAGTTTGAAACGATTTTTGTTAAAATTGCCAGACAATAAATTTCGCGGGTTTATTTAAAAAGATGAAAAAAATGCTGGTCGCGACCGAAGCGACATCTACAGTGGCGTTCCGTGTTTCCGAGATCGGGCCCGAGCCATCTTTTCTGTTCGGCAATTTTGTTGAAAGTATAGCTGTTGACAGCTTTTGCAACAAAAAAAGTAATTTCTCACCTTTACTCGCTCGTTAATTCAAGCTTTTTCGTTAATTAAGATTCTAAATTTCATTATTTGGTTATTTGTAGAGAAGTTTATAAGCCACAATACATTTAGCCGCTGTAACTCCGTTGCTCGCGAACTCACGTGGCTCGGCTGAACTTCGGCACAATTTTCATCGATTAACCGATATTTTTATATTTTCCAGATGCCGTCCGTAACATTGAAAGATGTTGACCAGCATAAATTTGTCAAAGCGTTCGCCGCTTTCTTAAAAAAGTGAGTTTGAAAGTCTATTTTATTCATAAATAAATACATAACCTCAATTTTGTTCTATGCCTTAGTACTTGGTTAACTTGGTTAAAGTTACAAATTGTAGATTCATCTAAACATGAATTTTTTCTTAGCTGTTACTTTTTTCTAATTATAATATTAATTTACTAAAAATAAAAAGCATAAAGAAGAAAAATTACCAGTGACCCTCTAATGACTTAATAATAATATCAAAATTAATATTTTGCTATGTGTTCTTACTATTTTAGACTATCTCAATTGAATAATCGTTATTTATTAATATGAATTCTTTTAGGACTGGTAAGATGCGTGTCCCTGAATGGATCGACATTGTCAAGTCTGGCAAATTCAAGGAACTTGCTCCCTATGATCCTGATTGGTACTATGTCAGATGTGCCGCTCTTGCCAGGCACATTTACATTCGCTCTCCTATTGGTGTTGGAGCTGTTACCAAAATCTTTGGTGGGCGCAAGAGGAACGGCACACACCCAAGCCACTTCTGCAGATCATCTGGAGGTATTGCTCGCAGAGCACTCCAAAGCTTGGAACAGCTCAAGCTTATTGAAAAGACTCCCAATGGTGGTCGTCAATTGACCAGCCAGGGACGTAGGGATTTGGACAGAATTGCTGCACAAGTCAAAGCTAAGAGCAAAAAACAACTGAAACTTGAAACTCTTGTTTTATAAAATGTATGATATTTATAAGAATATAAAAATAAAAAACTAATGTTTACAGTTTTTATTTGACGCAAAACAGAGCACACTTAATCTTTCAATGCATTGACTAAATAATTAATGAAAAAATAGGATTTCCAAAGTTTAATAACAAAATTATTAGATTTTTCCTAATAGAAACAAATAAATTAAATGACTAAATATTAATAAATCAGAAAAGTAAAAATTAATTCAAACAATTTTAATAAGTAAAATAGTAAAAGTAAGCAATTTGCTAAAAATTTCTTATGCTTCAAAACATTTTGAAATAAAAAGTTACTCTTAATATTATTTTGAAAAAAAGGGAATTTGTTAAGGAAAGAAAAAAAAACGCTCAAGGTCGCTTCGCGAGCCTATCATCATAATCGAAGCCGAGTATTTCTGTAGAAATTTCCATTCAAAGCAAATCGGTAGCACAAAGTATCGTAGGCTACAAGCAAAGACTGCGAGAAGAGAAGCTACAATATCTCACAGCGTAAAGCCGGAGTCCGGAGCAGAGACTATAGCTAACGGTATAGACACGAAGCCGCGTAAGCAGTGCGCGACCGGCGCCGCCAACGCGCCGCCCTGCTCCGCGTTGTAACGAGTAAACGAGTCAAGTTGTAAAAGCGCGAGAGGAAGAGCGCCGCGAGGTAGAGCACGTAAATATAGAGCCGTCGGTCGGGTGCAGGAGGCCAGCAGCTGTAGCGAGCCAAAGGTGCATGCCCGACCGGACATTCCAGGAGCGTTCGACGAGAGATACGGACGCGCTGGTCTCGCAGTTCGAACGTCGAAGCGTGCTCGGCTCTCAAGCGTCTGCGCTCCCGGGTGGGGCGGGAACCAGCTAATCCCCTGCCGGCCTCGCTATAATGCTTCTCGTTTTTTGAAAAATTCACCCACGACCGAGTCATGAGTTTCTCAAGCGACGAGGTAAACTTCCTCGTTTACCGCTACCTCCAGGAGTCGGGTACGTACGCCAGCTTAACCTCACAATCTCTCTCCTACTCTCTGCTTTACCGCCGCTGTTTTGACGCTCGACAAGACTTTTTCTTTGACCATTGGCGCGTCATTTTTTTTACTTTACTTTCTTTTTGCCTCCTTTTTTTGCCCCAGCTTTCTCGTTTGTTTTCTTAACCACCTGCAACTCAAGCTTTTGTTTTTGCCCACATGACAGCCACTTGGGCTCATTGTTTGTTTATGCATTCTTGCTAGAAATGGTCAATGTTTAATGAAAATAATTGAAAACTTACCTGAAATCAATGCAAGTTTGTAGATCAAAGTTGAAGATGATGCTCTTTACAGATTAATAATTGCTTTTTTGTGAATTTTTTATACAGGATTTCAGCATTCCGCTTATACTTTTGGCATCGAATCACATATTTCTCAAAGTAATATTAACGGTGCCTTAGTACCTCCTGCAGCCCTTTTATGTATTTTACAAAAAGGATTGCAATACACAGAAGCTGAAATATCAATAGGAGAAGATGGAACTGAGCAAAGATTAGTGGAATCCCTATCTTTGATTGATGCTGTTATGCCAGATATTGTGGCGTCAAGGCAAAACCAGCAGAGTCAACAGAAACAACAAATTACAAAAGATATTCAAGATACAAATGGAGAAGAAGGTAATATTTATAAAATGTTTATGTTATAGATTTAATTATATTATGCCTGGTACACCCTGGTTTATTGATATACATCGTTAATAAACCTCCTATTCAACCAGGTAAAATAAAACAGTTTTAAATTAAATGATGTCTAATTTTTTTCAAAATTTTTTTTATTTAGTTTTTATTTTTAAATGTATTCTTTGTTTAACAAAAAAAAATTTTGAAAATCATTATTTTATGATGTCTAATTATTTAAAACAAACAAAATTTATAACAGATACTTAATATTTATTTGTTTATGTTTAATTTAATTTTAATAAGGTAAAGTGAGAATTAATTTTAAAATATGTTTATTAGCAGTGGTTCCTTCGAGTGAAAGTGTTAGTAATAATGACAAAGGAGGAGACAGAACAGAAATGGAAGTTGATGACCAGCAGTCTGGTCAAGGAGGTGGGCCAAATGCCAATTCAGTTAAAATACCTGCTAGTAAAGCCACAAAGTTATCAGGACACGAATCAGAAGTTTTTATTTGTGCTTGGAATCCAATTATTGATTTGTTGGCATCTGGTTCTGGAGACAGCACAGCAAGAATATGGGATATGACTGACAATTCACAATCTCCTAATCAACTAGTATTAAGACATTGTATTCAGAAAGGAGGGACTGAAGTACCAAGCAATAAGGATGTAACTTCACTCGACTGGAATGTATGTTAAAAACAACTTTTTCTTCATTAAAATTATATGATTAATTCAACTACTTCATAAAAAATACATTGTTTGCAGTGTGATGGTAAATTATTAGCCACTGGCAGTTATGATGGGTATGCACGTATTTGGACAACTGATGGAAGATTAGATTCAACATTAGGACAACACAAGGGACCTATTTTTGCTTTGAAGTGGAATAAAAAGGGAAACTACATTCTCAGTGCTGGAGTTGATAAGACAACTATTATCTGGGATGCAGCTAGCGGCCAATGTACTCAACAATTTAGTTTTCATTTAGCTCCGGCTCTGGATGTTGACTGGCAATCAAATACATCCTTTGCAAGTTGTTCGACTGATCAGTGCATTCATGTTTGTAAACTCCATGTTGATAAACCAATAAAGAGCTTCCAAGGTCATACAGTAAGTTGATGAAAATTTTTAGTTAGAAGCCGGAAATATAATTATAATGGAACTAATATAATTTCTCTATTTTTAGAATGAAGTAAATGCTATAAAGTGGGATCCTCAAGGAAATCTGTTGGCAAGTTGCTCAGATGATATGACTCTAAAAATTTGGTCAATGAAACAAGACAACTGTTTACATGATCTACAAGCGCATAGCAAGGAAATTTATACTATCAAGTGGTCCCCTACTGGTCCAGGCACACAAAATCCAAATATGAATTTAACCTTGGTCAGTGCATCATTTGATTCTACTGTTAGACTCTGGGATATTGAACGAGGAGCCTGTATATATACTCTAACTAAGCATACCGAGCCAGTGTACAGCGTAGCTTTTAGTCCAGACGGCAAATTCTTAGCCAGTGGCAGCTTTGACAAATATGTTCACATATGGTCCACTCAAGTAAGTTTTGTAGTGTTCAGCGTGCAAAAAATGAAAAAGCTCGTTGACGATGGTGTTTTTAAGTGCAAAAGATTTATTTTTTTGAACTGTATATTCAATGTCTTTATTTGATTTGTCCACAGAGTGGTCAACTAGTGCATAGCTACAAAGGAACCGGGGGCATTTTTGAGGTGTGCTGGAACAGCAGGGGAGACAAAGTCGGAGCTTCAGCGTCTGACGGCAGTGTGTTCGTCCTTGATCTTCGCAAACTATGATTATAATGACAAAAAATTAGATTTTGTAACTACCTGCGTATACATAACAATTTCCTAATTTACCTTTCCGTGATATTATATATCCTTTATAAGATTTATGGCCGCGAATAATTTAAGTTACAAGCTACACATTTTTAATGTTTAATTTGACGCCTTCCATTTATTGTCTCGTTCGACCTTTACCTTATCTATTTCACAATTTTTTTTGAGGCAGTTATTAATATAATTTTTTGCATCAAGATAGTAAAAATTTCAGTTGTACATTAAATCCAATTTATGTAAATTAATTACATTTTGTATTTACTAAAGACTGTAGAAAATATAAATTATCATGAAAATCAATAAGTTCTATAAAATACGTGTTATTTTAATTTTAATATGAAATACTATATGTATTTGTATATTATTTCCGAACAGAAAATAAACTTTTTAATAAATACACTGAAATAATTATTGTACTTTTGTTTTGACGAGTTCAATTTTTTTTAGTTTGTATGTCTAACTAGTCATGCAAGAGTATTCTGAGTCTTAAATTTACGACCGTCCAGTGAATAATAGGAATTTTTAATGGAAATATAAAATATAATAAAAAAAGTTTCATTTGCAGATTTTTTCATATTCAATGTTTTGTACTATTATTCATAAAATAATTCAAGGCACAACTAAGAGTTGTATGCATGTAATTCTAGATATTTACTAAAAGTTAGCTTAATTGACAACAAAAGACAAAATCATGAGGTCGCTGATTTACAGCTGTGTATTTAACGAGGAATGGCAGATCGTTTATGTATATAATATGCAAATTCACGTTCACACTGGATGTCTACCAACAAGTGATGTTTCGTTTATTAACAAAAAAGACTTAACTTGAAATAGTTTTAATTTTGAAAATTATACAATAATCGTACCTTATACTGCGTATCTGAACATTCAATAAGGTATTTTTTCTAAAGAGTTACTTCTATTTTTTAATAATAATATCTTAATTTAAAACGGATTTGGAAGTGTAATGCGTACACGTAAATCTACAAAAAATATGAGTACAAAAACCATTAAATGACTCAGACCAAGACAATTTTGATCTGATTTTGGTATTCACACGAATACTTTGGCGAGAGCATCGGCGCCTGCACTTGCGATAAATGGCCGCGAAGGATGAAATGCTACGTCTAAAATACTTTCATCAAACTTTTTACGATGTGCTGTTATCTCCTGGACACAAGTTTTGTTATCCATATTCCACAACCGTATACTGCAATCGTGACCTGTAACAATGCGCAACACATTATCAGATGCCATTAAAAAAGAAACTTGGGTTTATTTTTATCTTTTAGTATCTCGAATCGCATACTCACTTCCAGAAAGTAGATAAAGACCATTAGGATCTACAGCAAGACTAGTTACAGCGTCCAAATGCGCCACCATTGCGTGTGTGAGACTGGCTGAGCGATGATCATAAAAACGAATATGACGATCCTCGTTGGCCGCTACGATTAGCGACAATATGGGATGAGCTACGAGTCGATTTACGCCTTGCATTTCACTGCCTTCCAATCTAGACACTACCGTACCAGTCTCCGCATCATAAATTACACACGCCTCCTCGTAAGAGACGACCAACTTGTGAGGCTCGTCTCGTATAAAGTCTACAGATGTAGGATTCCTGTCTGTAAAAGCAGAATCAAATGTTTAGCTAAAAATAAACGAACTTTTTATCGAATTTAAAGCAATGTGTACCTTGCTCAGATGTGTAGGTGTTGAGAAGCGGCACTTTGCTCGAGAGACTCCAAAGCTTTACGGTGCCGTCTGCACTGACGGACAGCAGTTGCGAGCGTTGATGACACATGCTTAAGCCCCAAACTGCATCCGTGTGTCCTGTGAACGTTTGACTAAGTAGACTAGGATCGTAAGAGTCATAGGGATCAATGTTGGCCGGTGGTAGCGTCCAACAGTGTATTTTGCCATCTAATCCGCCACTGTAACAGTGGCTTCCTGTGTTGTCCATTGCTAAACATAAAACTGGTCCTGTATGCGACCTAAATGTGTATAAAGGTTCTACATCCAACGATGCCGATCTAAAAAAATAAGCAAACAAATAATTAGTAAACCTTGTTGAAATAATAACTTTAGAAGGTCAACAGTTTTAAGAAACATTGAACATACTTTTTTGCAGGAACAGTCTTTTGAAGATTCCACAATTTCAATGTATGATCATCGCTTCCAGTTATCAAAACTGGCTCTGTAGGATGAAAGACAAGAGCTCTAACGCCATCAAAGTGGGAACGCAAAGTGTACTTTGCATTCCATGATTTCCGGTATGGTTCTTCATTATTGGCTGCCATCTGCAAGAGAAAAAATGTGTAAAAATAGAAAACATTCATTTTTAAAAGAACAATAATCGAGTCAAAATTTGATATTGAAAAAATCTTTTTTTTTTAAATTTCTGCACTCACATCATACGCTACTTCAGCATCATTGTTGACAGTCAATTGTGCCAATTCTCCTAAGCCTAAGGACGATCCACCTTCTTCGCCAGGACGCCTTGAGTCGGATTGCATTCCTCTACGTACTGCACCTGAAAATGGCCAATGTTTTTTTTAGTGAATTAGTGCCAAGCGCACTATTAATACTCATACTTTAAAATAAAAACTTACTCCAATCATTTGTATCCATGTCTACATGAATAATAGTTTCTTCGTGTTCTGTTAAAAGATTCAACTCATTTAAAACTTCTTCCGCTTCTGCGTCAACATCTTCCCCTAACATTATAGATGCCTGACAAAACAAAAAACAAACATTAATTTTACGAAAAAAAAACAAGGTCTACAATCGAATAAACCCTTGCTAATTACTTTGTTTTGTTTAGCGTCTGTATTGGAGTCATAAATTTCTTCTTCGCCGTCGTTTTCTTCTTCTTCCATGTCGATATTGGTGTGGGCGAGGAATTCGAAATTCGCCATGACAGCTGCTTCCGTGTCCAGAATCATAGCCTCTGGAATATTTGACGGCTGCTGCTGTTGCTGAAACGAATCGATCCTTATTAAGGAGACTCATCCAAAAATTTCTTATCTAGTCGTAAAATTTAAAAAACGTGCTCAAACTTAATTTTTAATGTTAACAACAACGTGATGTTTATTAGCGGACGTTAATCAACTAGCCCTTAGTGAACGTTGCTTACCTTTTTTCTTTTCCAAGACAGTGACATGTCTCTGCACGGATCGACGCACTGTTTGGATGATTCTTTTCCATTGAGAGCTGGAGTATTTGTATCTTCTGAGTCTGTGTTATTATTTAAATTGAGAAGGGACCGTACCCTATTTGATCGCACATCAATTATTGTATCGGTATAACCGATTTCTTGTAAATACCTAAAAGAATAATTTACATAAGCTCAATACTAGCGGGTCGTTGATACAAAGATAATAAAAAAAACAAAAAGAATAGCTACGCTCTCTATCTTGCTAAAACGTTAATTTTGAATAAAGAAAGGGTTTTATTTTATCAAAATATCAGTTGAAAGGTGGATTAACGTATCCGGACTTGCTACAAATTTAACATTTGCCCGCTATATTTAATGAAAATATAATAATTCTATTTACACTGTACACAAAATTAATATCCAAGAGCTGGCAGAGCTCCAAAAAAGGCGAGTCCAAAATTTTCGAGTCGCGTCCAAATTTAAAGAAAACAAGTGCACTCCAGGTCAATTGCGCCGCACTACTTTTACACAGCCTTTGGCCGTCGGCGCATCAAAATAGCCGGGATATGTCAAGGAAGAGTGAGAAAGAAAAATTTCGAAGTAGGAGAGAAAGAGAGCGACATTTTGCCAGAGGTAAAGATATAAAGATAGAGGGGAGCAGGGGTAAGGAGTTGTACGGTCTACTTACTGTCTCAGCAGCTGTCGGCCCTGCCTCCAGCTGATGTTGCTGACAGACGTGAACGGGGCCTCGCTATCCGGGTCGGCAGCCTCGCTTGTCGCGCAGGTACTGCCCTCCTCGAAGGGCTTGCCATCCCCCGGTATAACCAGATCCGTGCCGTACTTCAGCTTGTGGTACTTGGCCCTGGTAAGGAGAAACAACAATTGTCAGATGCATATCTCGCTCGGCGCGCTGCTGCAACGTTAAACTCAGCCAAGTGCGACCGATCGAATAAAAGAGCCGAGAGAGAGAGCACGCTTCGTCGAGTCGAGAGAGCTCGCGCGCTTTCCCCCTTTGCTCACCGCGGGGCTCTACTCACTCGCCTATTGGTTTTCTTAAGCTAATTACGAGGCCAGAAGCGAATCATTGCGGGGGAGGGGCGCGCGGGGTTATTCTACCGAGCCACCCCGATTCGGGGTTATTAACGTCATTAACGTCCCTACTCTCTATCCTCGAGCCGCTGCTGTCTAACGCCGTTAATGCCCAGGCATCGATTGCTCCGGAATTTCCAATTCGCAATGCGGCTTGACCGAGTACTATTGAGAGCGAACATGCTCTCGGATTTTCGTTTCAGCACATGTATACTTGAAACGATGGGCAATAGCAACCGAAAGTCCAGAGATGGAAAACGAGTGATACCGATGAAAATAAAAGTAGGCGGAGGCAAGAAAGAGAGAAAACTTCAGGCTCGAGCGACCGAATTAATTGCCGCGAGCCGCCGCTGCGAAATTTCACCGTAATCGCGCCCGGTGTAAACATTACGCCAAGGCGAGCGTAACAGCGCGCGAGCGACCGGCCCCTCCCTCCCACGCACATCTCCACGCCGTTGTGCGTTCCTTTGCATTCCTAATCGAAACGCGAAATCGGTTCGTTAAGGCGCCGAACGAGGAAAAAAAATTAGGAGAAAAGCTTGATGTTAACGCGCGTTTCGCATTTAAAATTGAGTTTTCTTTTTAACCGATGGATGTATCGAAGGAAGAAGGTGGGAAATTGTTTTTGAACGAGCAAGTGATTACTTTTGTTTTTTACAGGTGATTTTGAGCGTCGTTTCTCTGCTAAGACAGTGTTGGTGAGATGAAAAAAAAAGAAACAAACACAATTGACTAATAATGATGGTTTCGTGCTTTTGTTAGTCAAAGTATGGATTATGTGTACCGTTGGCTTTGATATTTTGCGCTTTAACTTTGTTGCGGCATTTATTATTAAATAAAATCGATATCGAACGACCGTTTCATTTGCGCTAAATTTTGAATTTCATTTATAATTTGTGTATTATTTTTAATCTTATTAAAAGCACTGAAATGGAAATTCAAGCTCACACGGGTTATTTATAAATAGAAAAAAAAAAAGAAAACGGATCCACAAATGGAAAATTTTAGAAAGCCAATAAAAATAGTTGATTCGCGCGTCTGCGAAAAGAAAACCGATTGGCAGGGTGGAAAAGGAGAAAAAAAAATTTAATATTAATATATCTCCACAAAGCCGTACGTTCAAATTCAAATTTGTCATTTCATCGGCTTCGCGTGAAACGCAATACAAAGACAACTAATCCGATACAATCTTACTCCCACTTTCCCCGAGCCAAAGTAAATTCATTCATTGTAAGGTTTCCATACACACAAAAAAAAGGAAAGTAATAACACAGAGGCCTTCTCCGAATCTTCGTTACGCTCGCGAGCAATTTAACCGATCAAAATCGCCGGGCGTTTGTACAAAACCCTCGAGGCACGCGCGGTCACAACACGATTTCGAGGACATAAAAATAGAAGCCAGGCAATTATTTCAGTTGAAGTAAAGGATCGATAAAAAGCCCCCCCCTCTCTCTCCTTCCTCCTCCTTCTCCGGCGTAGCCTACCCACACTCACCCCCGAGCTCTACGTCTTAGTCAATGCACGAGCGGGGTAGGCCGGGGCAAAAACAATCGGAGGCTATAATACAAGAGCCGTAGTCTTTACCTCTCTTGCTTAAGCGCAAATTCCAGCATTTTGATGCGCCGCACGAGGTCGGTCTTCAAATTCTCCTGGCCCTTCCTCTCGCCCTGCAGAAAGGCTATTCTCGCCTGTAATAGAAAGCAGAAGGTTAATAATCGAGTGTCGATGTACTGCATAAGCAATAATGATCACGTATATATAACGGCGCCGAGGGTGTCGATACAATTTTTGGAGAGCCAAACGCGAGTCTGGGGCTGATGCAAATTAATGTGACGTTGGAAAAAGGATAAATGTGTATGTTCAACTTAAAAAAAAATAGTAATAAGCTACCATGACTGGCGTAAATACCTTTAGGGCTAAACTCAAGCGTCAGATGAAAATTATTAGACAGCTTTTTTTCGCTTTTTAAAGGGAAAATGTTTTTGCGAATGAGCGAAGGAGGTAGAGTAACGAGGGATAGATTGAGTATTTAAATTATACGAGCTTGAAAAGTTCGAGATTCTTAATATCACTCATTTATATGCAAAGTATTATCGGAAAATTCGATGGAAATTCCAAATGAACGATTTCACATCTTTACTTTATTGGTTATTATGAGAACGTTCTCTTCTTCCAGCCGAGCTGCTTCGACTATTAGTACTTCATTGTCATAAAAATAGAATATTTGCGTAAGTAGCTTATTTTCAGTAGAACGAGTACGTATGTAAAATTTATCTATGCGTTTGTGTACATACGTATGCGTGTAGCGAAATCGCAAGAGTCTGCAATATTTATTATACCGTTTATAAAAAGAATTATTTCAAGAATTTTTTTTTCTTTATAAAAATTTAGTAAAGAATATTTAAACAATTGCGTTAATAAAGTAATCGATTTTATGGTTAAATCACAAGTATTATTTTCTGACTTATAGTCATTTTCTTTTTCTTTATAATCATAAATAATTTCTAAAATTTTGCTTGAATAGATAGTAGTAAACTATAAAGTATTAGTACTGCATACACTTCTAATTTTATTAATATTATAGCTGGATTTTTAGAAAACAGAAAATTGCCATCCTACTCTAGAAATCTTTCAAAGAGAATGATGTCATTTGTGAAAGTATTTAAGTTCTAGTAAAGGTAATTACAGTCTTTCTATACTCATCTACAAAATGTCAATATCATGTGAAAAGTCTATTTGAAGTTTTCTTTGTTAAAACATATGCTCCTTAAACAAAATTCTGTATGAGCTTTACTTGTATGTATATATTCATTAATAAAATTGTGAAGAAAGGGTAATTTAACATAAATTTGGATAAAGTAAAACTATTATTTATGTACAAAGTCATACTAAAAACAAATTAAATTTAAAGTCTTTTTGTTTTACTCCAAAGGTTTTTTTTCCAACTTTTAGAAAGTAGAATTAAAGATATTATTTAGTTTAATAAATAAAATACTAAAATGTAAAATTATTTTAAAAGGATGTATTTTACAACTACTTAAATATTATTCCCAATTCTTATCTATTCTGGTCAATTTATGATCAACTTTATATTAGGAAAATTATGACACATAAACATACATTAAATATTTGTATCACTTATGAAAATAAACAACACAAGTAATATTTAAAAAAAGACACTATTTACTACAGCAGTCAAAGTTTAAAAAACTTGCAACTACTTATAATTGTGTAAAGTCACACTCGCATATATTTATGAAAGAACCTTGCTCCTAAAGATTCAACATGTCATGTGAGTATATCAACAGACTCATGTGGCAGACGACTGGCTAGACTGACATAAACAAAGAATCAAATAAACAAAAGTAGAGTACTACCGTTGTAGAACAGAAAGAAAAAGAGAGATAGAGAGAGAAAGAACTGAATTTCTGTGCAAGCTGCAGTGCAAGCACAAGAGACATTCAAAGAGGTTATCATTTGCATCAGAGAATCGCGGGCGGGGAGGGAGGGGGGGGGCGGGGCAGCGCGGATGACTCCTGGTGGGCGACTGGAGTTGCGTGTACAAGGGAAAACAAACCTGAAACTCTGCTCTGTCGAGCTCCCACTGTGACCGCTCGAGCTCGAATCGCGCCCACTCGTGCTGGAGGTAGTGAAGAACTCCAGGCATGGTGTAGTGTGTATTCTGGTCCTTGGAGTTGGGCTGGGGTCCGCCGGGTCCAGGGCCGCCGCCGTCGTTCTCGAGTCCGCCAACGCCGCCGGTGCTCTGGTGCTTATTGTTGGCGATGGAGAGGTTGACGCCGCCAAACGGCTGGCCGCCGCCGGTGCCGCCACCGCCGTTGTGGTTCTGCTGCGCCGAGGCTACCGCCGCGGCCGACGACGACGACGTGACCGAGCCGGAGTTCTCCTCCATCCTCAGCGTGTGAATCTGGCTGAAGCCCAGCAAACATACGGTATCTCTAAGATCTTTTAATGTCATCTTATCGCGAGATATATGTCTTTCGCGCACTACTTTGATATCGTTATATAGAAAACCCCCCATTTTCGTGTACAGCCGTGTATAGTGCGCGTACTTATGTTGGTAAGCTCCTTTCGCTCGTGCGAATTGAGATTTAAGAGAATTTTAATGTTTACCGGAAAATTCAGCGTCAGCGGAATTGTTTTTAAGAGATATACTTTCCGAAGATTTTTTTTCTTCAAAATGTAAAACGTGAGCTCACGATCTTTTATGGACGCAAACTCAATTTGTTGCTTAATGAATGATTTATAAAAATTTATGACTACTTGATACTTGCTGCCTTTTTGTAAACAAACGCGGTGTGGTTATTAATGGATGGTTTATTGTTCAAGTTGCAACTGCAAGTATTGGTAATAAAAAACACTTTAGCCTATTGAAGCTTCTACAAAAAAACTATCTTAAAAGGATTGTCTAAAAAGTAAATTAATTTTTAATTGTTTATTAGTTTAAATAGGAATTTTATAAAGAATAAAATTCATCTTATTAAAGAATGAATTGTTTTTAAAATACAGGATCTCTTTAATTGTTAATATTTGTAGTCATATATTTTATGCTAGATATTTTGTTTTTGATACAATTAAAATTTTAAATATTTATGAAAAATCCTTTTCTTTAAATATATAATTAAGTTTGTATAAAAATGAAACATGTTTATTAATAAGTAAAAATGGTTTTAATCTGCAATGTAACCTAATTTCTCTTAAGCTTATTTTATTATGTATATTGTACAATAATAAATAAAATATCTTTTTATAAATTATATACAACAACCTTTCACTAAAAATTTACTTGTTGTTAAAACTAATAATTTATTGTGTATTGTATAAGATAAAATTACAAAAGTAAAAAAATCAGTTTAATACGGCAATACAAGTGCTAATAGTATTAAATAATGAGTACATTTAAAACTAATATGTAGTTCATGTTTAAAAATCATCACTTGTTAAGGCTTATTTTATTGTTAAACTATCGTTGATACTGAATAAAAACATACTACAGGTAAAATTAAATACAAATTTGCAAATTTTTAATAATTACTGTAGTGTGTATTTCAAAATTACTTGTACTTTGATACAAGTTTTCAAAAGGTACAGATATTCAAAAATAATATATATGTTTATTAAAGATATAAAAGTTTTATAAATACAAAACTAAGCATCTGTATTGTGTACTAATTATAAGAGAAATTAGATTGTCTGCTGAAAAAAGCAATGTTAATCTATATCAATCGCAGATCTAAATAAGTTGTCAATATTCCAAATTAATTATTATGTTCCGTTCAAACTATTAAATATATTTAAATAAGTCTATAAAATATCAGTTAATGAGTTTAAAAAAATATTATGTTTTTATAAATTTACTAATTGAAACATTACTACTAAAGAATATTTTCACCAAAATAAATGTTTATATGTATTTTATAAAAATAAAATATTGAATATTGAAGGAGTAAGAATGTTTAATTCATTATGATATATTGTAGCTGCAAGTGTTACAGATAAGTTTGTAAAAAAAAAATGACAAATATTGACACTAAAGCATGTATTTGAAAAGTACTTGTTATTTCAAGTTATTCCCAATAAGCTGTATCATTAGTTATTTATGAAAAAATGTCCAAAGTAAACAAATCACGGATCCGCGTCGAGATCGGGGATATTGTCAAAACAGCCGATCGATCAGCAACAGATGTTAAAAGGAAAAAAGAAATGTCGAAAAATCGTGGCCGAAGAGGCGACTAGTGAAACTTTTCAAACGCATTGCCCTTCCAATATTCGATCCTGACCAGTCATTCAGGCGAGTGGAGCCAAGCGGAAACCGGGCAAAGGGTCGATGCGCAAATGCAAATCGGGCGTAAACTTAAAAAAGACACGTTAAAGAGTAGATTAAGGTGTATCCGTGCTTACAGGGAGGGTACCTTCATTTCATGATACGGCAGCCATTACAGCACCTTTTTCCACACACTCGGCCGCTCGCTCGCGCACTGTGCTGCTGCTGCTTACTGCTGCTGGTGCTGCTGCCGCCGTAGCGGCGGCTGCTGCGCGCTTGCTCGCTCTCGGGCGGCCGCGCGCGGAGCCCCCTCGGCGACGAGGACGCGCGCTCTCGGACGGCGGTAGGTATGTGTGTGTGTGTGTACGTGTATGTATACGCGAGTACGGCTGCAGCTGGCTGGCTTGTGTTGGCCGCCCCGCACGCACTACGAGGATAAGAGAGCGAAAGAGGAAGGTCGGGGGTGTAAGACGAAGGAGAGGCCCTTGCCGCGCGCCTCTGGCTTCTGCCCTGCGACCTCTTCTGCGGCCCACTCGTACGGATTGCCCTGAACGGCGGGCCCGCTGCTTTACTACTGCTCTCCGCTGCTGCCGCCGCCTGCCACTGCCTTCTCTCTTCCTCTCTTGTCCGACCCCCCTGGCTCTCTACGTGCAGAGAGAGAGAGAGAGAGAGAGAGAGAGGGACAGAGGGAGAGCCAGAAGCACAACGCACTCGCGCGGCACTGCCTCTCGCGGGCAACACGGACGTTCGCTCTCTCTCGTCCTCGCTCGCTCGCACACGCTTCTTACCCCTCGTCCTCTCTCTCGCTCCGACGACTCGGTGTCGCGCGCGCGCTCTCTACGCAATCGACCGTGTACGGGAACTATCAAATCGATATTAGAGAGCGCGAATCCCTAGAGTTGGCGAGTCATCTACGTGTATAGCGCCGCGCGTACAAATAAGCAGCCTGCCCCGAGAATGAACGGGACACGAGGAGTAGCGTTTCTTTCAGCCAGTGCCTGCTACTGCACATACATATACGCGCGCGTGCGGCCGCAACAACGGGCCAGGAGGGTGCGGAGGGAGAGAAAAAGAGTTTCGCGGGGGCGGCCGAGGAGGCACGCGCGCGCTCTACTCCTCCGCGGACGGACTCGCTCCCTCCCTCTTTTTCAAAGATGCCTTCTTCGCCTCGCTCACGTATACATCTACCCACATATGCTCATCCTCTTTTCCCCCCGGCTAAACTATTCCCTCCCGTGCTGTGCCACTGTACAGCGCCGGTTTTGCACATACAGTAGTGCGCATAGCGCGCGGACCAAGAGAGCAAGCGAAATGGAACGAGAGAGAGAGAGAGGCAAAGGGGGAGGGAAGAGATATCTGAGTTTAGCGCGCGCACAAGTGCCGAGAGACACGCACGACGGCCACGCAGAACCGCACCACAGCTGGATGAGGGGCGGGAGGAAGCTGGCCGGTTGATGAGAACCTCGCGAGCGCCGAGGCGTACTTTTGACGTCGTCGACGGGACGAAAGCTCCTGCTCTTTCTCTCTTGCTCGCTCGCTCTCTCGGAGGCCCGGAAAGGGGCGCGGCTGTCTGCGCCGGACCTCTCGCTGATCCACAGGCACTTGCTCCGATCCTCAGTCACCTTAGCCGATTGCAAAGTGCTTCTTTTTTTTTCATTTTTTTTTTTTTTGCAGATGTGTATAGAACGGCAGAAATGTCGTGTCTTGGCGCAGAGCCGGCGGAGCATGATATATACGTGGGCGCGCACACGCCGGCGAATACGTGGGCGGCGGACGGCAACAGGCTGACTTGTCGGCTAACGCCCTACGGATACGTCTGGAAACCCTTTCACCCCTCGATATAACCTTCTGCTCGTACACCTATAGCTGCGGCTCGACCTGACTTTGGAGACTAACAGAAAAAAAGCCTTGACGAATCACATGAGTCACGAGCTGCTGACCCTCACCTTCGATTTACGCGGCGTTCCATTATTTTTGTTTCTCTTTCTCCATCTCGCTCCATCTGATCGATTTCGGAGCAATGCTCCGGTCTATTAGCCGCGCGAGACTGTTCTATACGATTATTTTTGTTTTTCAGGTGCTTTTAGTAATTGCAAGTGTTCGTATCGGCTTGATTTCCCAAGTACTTCAACGTTATCGATCTGATGAAGAAAAATAAAATGCTAAAGCAAGCGACGAATACGGCAAACAGCATTAAAAATCAATATGTAAGGAAATGACGCACTCTAAGGATACGTGTAAGCGGATTTACCGTTAATTATATTGGCGTGAACCGAGCTAACGAAGCTTCAATGCCTTTTCATTCTATTCCAACGTCACTTGTAGTAAAGACGTAATCATTCATTTATTTTCTTGTATATTGATTTTAATTCAAAGAAAAGTAAAAATAAATGAAATGGCGTTTATCAATTCTAAACGAAAAAATACTTTAATTAAATAATTGTTCTGCAAATGTTGTAATAGGATTGCAACATTTGCACCAAACAAAATTTAACGAAAAAAGCAACATTTTATCGCGAATAATAATTTCGAAAAAAAATTAATTTGCTTGAAATACTTCAACAGCTCAATTGATTTTTCGTGTTTAGAGATTAGTCTTTGTGTATTTAAAGAAAGCGATAACAAAATTTTATCTTCATTCAAATATGTCACTCTCAAATACGAAATGAAAAAATTAAATATTTGAACGATGTTTTTTTTTAACGTAGATACTGTACGAAAAAAAGGATAGACGTGCAATTAATATTTTACAAAATTAGGAAGGAAAGATTTCATTATTTAAACCATAAAAGCTGTCTACATTCTTTTCTTTATCTTAGTTACCTTCGATTACGCATGCACTTGAAGTACCTGATGAAGTTCAGGTATTTAGCGGATTACTTTAAACAGTTATAAAAAGGAAATCGCACCGAGACTTGTATTAGTCCCAAACGCGTTCAGACATCATAATTATGAAATGAAATTTAATTTAATCATTATACAGCCTGTGTGACAAAAAGAAAATGCTCGCCTACATCTCGACAGTTTATATAGTATACGCTGTTATTACAATCGTTTTTTTTCCTTTTTTTTTTACTCTTACAAGTCTTATTATTACATTAGTTTAGCGATAATGATTGAAACCAGGTTTCACGCGATGTAGCGACAGCATGACAAGTGTGACTGCGTTATACTTTGCTTTTTTTTCTTATTTCCCTTTTGTTGTCCTTTAA
Source organism: Anagyrus pseudococci (assembly GCA_030522585.1). NCBI lineage: Eukaryota > Metazoa > Arthropoda > Insecta > Hymenoptera > Encyrtidae > Anagyrus > Anagyrus pseudococci. Next base: position 29,506 of record JAPYYQ010000983.1, read on the forward strand.
CGTACGACATACTCCCTTCCTTTATATTATTATAATAAACGTTTTCCAAAGTGAAAAACATGTAAAAACACGAACTCCCATTTAAACGGTACAGAACTTTTCTTTTTGCAAGTTTTGAGAGGAAGGGTAATTTGTGCATTGTAGCCCCTCTGCTTTCTTTTTCTTTGTATGTTTTTTAAATCGGTTACATTTTATCAAATTGGTTGTATTATTGTGTTTGTTTGTTGTTGTTGCTGGTTGCGTCGTCGTCGTCGCCGCTTTAGTTCCTGTCGGTGGATCGGAGTTTCTCTTCGACAGCCTCCTCGGAGGCCTCCGAGAGATCCGTCGCCTGGATGTACTTTTGCACGCCCACCAGGGACTTCTTCAGAGCATCGAAGGAGCTCGAGTACAACATCTTCTTCTTGACCTTGGCTGTGTCGGGACACCACGACATCAGGAACAGCTTTTGTTTCTTGGAAGCCTAAAACAGGGAATGATAATTTTCAATTTTATTCAAACAAAGTTCAAAGGTAATATAACTAAACCGTCGGATTACACTACTATATAAGTACAAAATTTCTAATTCAATACTTCAACAGGGTCTTGCAAAACGTTATATTAAAAACAAAAGGAATATTGAAATAAACTTAATTAATACGCTCGCAAGGAAACACGTGTCTATAATCAAGCAATTTTTTCCAATCGCTAATTTCCATCGCGAGCGGGCACGCATTGGCCGTCGATTAATGAAGAAATTTGCCTAACGAAGTGATTATGCATTATTAAACCGGCACAAAGGAATAATAATATGACGAAGAAAAGAAAAAGGAAAGAAAAGGCAGTCGCCCACCTCAGATGTTCCCTGGCATTGATGGGTGTACTCGAAGTCGAAGAGGCCGTAGCGGCACTCGCCGCTGCCGCCCTTCTGGAGGTCCTCGAGGAAGGCGTCGTAGGTGGCGTCACGCGGCCCGATCACCTCGACGTCGATCTGCTTCTCGTCTTTGATGTAGAAGATCACGTATCGGTGCTTCTTGTCCTTCTTGATCTCCTCGTAGGTCGTCTTGCAGATATCCGCCACGGTTACTCCCGATGCCTGCATAAACAAAACAGCCCGAGTTACTTAGTGTGTTGTGCGCTTTGACGACAAGGACACAAGGGGTAGGGGTGGGGGAGAGTGGAGGCACTTCCGTCACTCACCGCTAAATTGTCATTTTTTTGTTTTTGTTTTTTCAACGGATAAATAACAAAATTGTTGTTTACGAATTTAAAGAGCGCAATTCCGAACGCAGCTTGAAAAGCAACACGAGGGAGGGAAAGCCCCTATTGGGATCTTACGATTGCCGGGTCCGAGATTTGCGCAATAATAAAAAGCTCTGGCTGGTGAAAACGATAAGCGCGCTCAAGCTGCCGCGGAGCTTGAGAAAACACGAATTTATTAAATAGCCAGCTGGCGACGAGCTTGGCAGCGTCGCGTGTATATAACACACGAGGGAGAGAGAGAGAGAGAGAGCTGCTAGACTCGATGATTCCGCGCTGCGTCAATACCACGGATTTTTATTTTCGGCATGGCGTTACGCCATGTGTCTACCCACCCCGTGTGCTTCCCCCTTTCCTCCTCGCCGGGCAAAACCAAAACAGAATGATTAAAAATCCTCGATATTTCCCAAGAGCCGGAGTCGGAAACAAAAAAAAAAGAGGATATGGCGAAAAATAATAAACAAAATATTCGTACAAGTGCACACATCGGTGAGACTCTGGCTCGCTTATAATCGAAGCAACGAAAATGCGCGTCCAGTCAACTTTTCGCCCGAGAGCAGACGACATTTCGCATAGGCGAGCACCACAGCAGTCGCTTCGTCGTCGGGGCCGGGCGCGGCTGCTGCTGCAGGTTGATGAAAACGGCATCGCTCGCCGATCGTTACGTAACGGCCCGTGTGCGGCCAGAACGCAGAAGCCGGCCGGCGAAGGAGGAATACACTCTATCTCGCTTGCATCCCGAGGGCAATCGATAGATTTTACGCGTCGCGCCCAATAAACTGTATATACGAGCATATCCTTTGCCGGCTTATTCCACGCGGTTTCTTTTCTTAGAATTTTCCTCGGCTTTGTCGTTGCGCAATGCCAATTGTTGCCAAGCCGAAAAATTGACGTTTTCTTTTTCTCGTTTCTTCTTCTTTTTCTGTGTGTGTGTGAGAGAGAAATGGATTTATTTTCGGAGCGGTACTTGTTACACTTGGCTTTTTTTCTCTCTTGTCGGCTTAAATCGCGTGTGTACATTGACTCGCAACGCTTTGACGATGTTTGCTGCGGCTTTCTCGTGTGCGCGAATGTATATAAAGTGCCGCGCGACGAGAAAGGCCAACTTTTCAGTGCCTTGACTCTTTGCCCCTTCCCCCCCTCCTTGTAGGATTTTCGAGTTGTTACAAAGTTTACGCCGCTGGGATTGATGTTGATGGCACTCTAACTACTCTTCTCCGAAGCATATACCCCCCTCCCTTTTTTTTAATGATTGCGCGTTAAACGCATACGCGAGTTGAAGAGTGAGCTGTCTCTTTCTTTAGATACACACACGCTGCAATGATTCATTTATCGAACAAAGAACGCGCGCCTAACTTTACCACGCGATGCAGAATCGCTTTGAAATCGTCGCTTTTATTTAAAACAACGTGCAAGTAGAATTGTTTATTCGTGAAAAATGAAAAGCAAAAAAAAATTAATGTTCCGAGAGAAAAACGAGGCTCCCGGAATCGCGCGCTCGCTCAGCATCTCTCTTTCGAGTTTTTAACCAGTTCACGGCTATTTTCACGGAGAATCGTCTATTAATAGCCGTATTTTTCTACGACTTTTTCGAATTTAGAAATGCCCCCAAGCGTTTCACGCCGTGAAATCGAATCCCGCTAGAAAACCCAGCTTCTATATACATTTCCCCCTTGTGTCGAACGAGTTCGTCGCACGACGACGGATCGTCCGGTGTGGGCCCTTCTTTTAATTTTTAATCGAGAAAAAAAAACAATACGAGAACTCGAGGGTTTATGTATCGTCAGTGCAATGTAAAAACGGAAGAGGAAAACAAAAAAGGTAACGTACGGTCGCGAGAGAGAGAGCAAATGTTTGCCGAGAGCGTTGGCTCGAAAGCAAAGAGGAGTAGTCTCGTGCAGCAGACTCTTCGGGAGGGCGAGACGCGGCGCAGGGGGAGAGGCGTACACACTCCTCCGCAGAGGGAGAGGGAGCTGCGTAAACAGCAGCTTAGAGGTATAGAGGCGCTTCGAAAGCTCATCTCACGGATCGGCTCTTGGGGGCCGAGAAAAAGAGAGAGAGAGAGCTTCTCCTCTCGGCTCCCCGTCATTTATAAAAGCGCTGCGGTGGCGTGCGCGCTTGGCTCTCTCTCTCTCTCTCTCTCTCTCTCTCTCTCTCTCTCCACGTGCGTGTTCGCTGCTTGCGGGCTCGTTCGCTCTCTTCCTCTCTCGATATAACTTTAGAATAAGATCCTGGGAGCTTTCTTTAGCGCGGGATTCGCGCGCGTGGGAAGACTTTATTTTCGAATATGCGGACACCAAGCGGCGGCAGAGAGATACAGAAGACTATATGCCGACGTCTGTGCCCGTATGTGTGGGTGTGTATGTGCGTGAGAGTGTCGCGCGCGCGCGCGGCCGCTTTCCGCTGCGAAGCCCCACCTCGGAGAGGCAAGGGTGAGCCGACGGGACGACTAATCGTTCGGCACCTGTTCTCGCCTGGGCTTATCGTTGGGAAGCGTCAATTGACCGGCTCCGGAGTAACTGGAGATACTAGCACACCATGACAGGATTTCTTTCTTTCTTTCTTTCTTTTTCAGCAGCAACAGATAATTCTCGGGTGCGATATTGAGATACGCAGATTCGCAAACCCGTTTAGCCGTGACTTTGGCTTTTCCCGATTTTATTTCTCTTCTTTTCTTTCAACTGAATTTTAAAGAGCAGATTCGTGTGCGTGAGAGTGTGTCTGTTCACGTGTGCTCCGATTATTGAGAAACGTAAACACGAGAATTTTCGTTGCGCGGACATATGAAGAAGAAAGAGGGATAACAATAATTTTAAATATTTGAAGTAACTCAATAACATTCGCTCGAGGTATTCTCTTGGTGTAAATGGCCTGCCGATGGAAAGCTTCGTTTTTAAAGCTATTATGAATCATTTCGAATGCTCTCAATGTCGGCCGTGGTGTTTTTTCACTCTAATTGGCATTAAGTTACTAATACCCCAGGCGCTGGTGTAGATTAAACTTGAATCATAAAATAAAAATTTTAACGCTTTCGGCGTAAGAAACAAAAATCGTTAAAACTCTCGCTAATGTGCCTGTATCCTGGTAATAAAAATTAAAATAAAACATAAAATAAATTTATATGAAACACAGGCAGCGCTTGAAACGGTAACACCAGTAGCAACATCGTTTCGTCATCAATCGGTATGCTAAATATCAAGGGGGCAAAAAAAAGCCCACACAATACGGGGCCATTAAGAGTGCGTATGAGATATTTGCGATCGGACGACGAGAATGAAATCCAAGCGATTTTCGTGAGCGTCTATCTTGAGCGAGAGAATCCGGAGCTGGATTGACGTCACGCAAAAACGAAATTGATTCCGAGCGCCAGCATCGCGTTGCAATATCGATTAAGAGCATCGATCTCCGCCTCTATGTTTCACACTAACGTGGGAAAATGAGAGAGAGGCTCGAGCGGAGTTTCGTTTTTCCTCAGTCCGCGGCGCAACAAATAATGCCCGCGAATGGCGTTTTAAATGCTATTTTCGTCGCGCTCCGCCGCTGCTGCTACTGCACGCTCGCTCGCTATATGTTGCACCGCGTGTGTGCTCTCTCACTCGCGCACGCTCGCGCCTACAAATAAGGAGCTATCAGGCCCGATTCCAGCACGCTCATTCATTCACTCGCTCTTTCTCTGCCTTATCTCTCTCTCTCTCTCTCTCTCTCTCTCGCCAATGTCCACATGTCCCGTGTGCAACTCTCTGTGACGTGTCCGATCGCGAGGTTGAAGAAAATTTTTCAAAGCCAAAGTCTAAGACGATGTTCGGATCGCCGTGCGACTCTCTTTCGTCGTCGGATACGCGCGAGTGTGTGAATTTCGGCAATAGCCAAGGGCGTTTTTCTCTGATGTATAAGCGCGTGCGCGTATTCTGTGGCGCTTTTTTTATTCCCATCGTCGGCTGACACGCCAAATCCCGCTGAGAGAGAGAGAGAGAAAGAGCGTTTGCAGATATTATTACGGAGCGTGTCCGTTCATATCGTATACGCTCTCTTTCTCTCCTGCTCTTGTTACGCGCGAAAATCGCGAATGAAATCCGAGCGACGACCAGGCTGCAACTCGCTTAATTCGTATTAACGCGAACGACCGGGATCTATAATTAATACTCGAAAGTATTCGTGTATTTCTCGGACAATTGACGATTATTGATAAATATTTTCAGCTTTTCACTTACGATTATTATTTTTTCTTCAATCTAAACATGTGCGGAGTTTTTGATTTCTCGCTCCGATATCAAGTTCGAAAAAAATTTTGCTCCTCGAAATTCCATTGGACGATAAATAAAATTAATTCTAAAATATACACGTGTGTACGTGAGTAATATCGTTAAAATAACTTTTCCATTATCACTCAGGAATTATTGCTTCATTTTTTTTCCTTTTTTTTTTAATTTCACTGCATGTGTCAAGCTTCAAAATCATCTGTGAATCATGGCCTATTGATTTCCCAGTGATTCATTTGAGATTGAAGAGGCTTCTCAACTAAATACCTCGCCAAACTCAATTATTTTTCATCGTAATTATAAAATAAAAAAAAATTAACCATCAACACCGTCGAAATAGATCTTATTGTTTTTGAAACCGCAGTTCTAAAACTGTCCCCCCGGAAATAATCTTATCTTTATATACATGAGGTATTTCAACGTGCAGCACCGATTTTATCAACACTGACATCACTAACTCGCGTCTTTTTTTTGTTAAACAATAAAAATAAAAATCCGCTAAAACAACGTACGAAAGAGGCCTGACCGTAATCAGTCTGCCGCGCTTGCGCTCCGAAATCAAGGCTCTCGCGAATTCCAGACCGAAAACCGATCGGCAAGCGTAGCACACACACACACACGGGAGAGTCTCGCGTCGTAGCCAAAGAGCGAGCGAGACGGAGAGAGAACGAGCGAGAGACAGAGGAAGAAAAAGCGTGAGCAAGAGGGAGAGAGAAAAAAAGTGCCGATGAGAGAGAATTAGCAAAGAGTCATACGAGGCGTCGCCGGCAAGGAAGCGACGAGATTTTCGCCCGGCATCTCGTTTAAAACTCGTCGCCGAGCGAGAAACGCAACCGTCGTCGGTGGCGTACGGTAAATCAGCCGGGGCAGGGCGAGCAAGCGATATTATAGTTGGTGCAAGCACGCGCTCTCCCAGCGCGTAGCCATAGGCAGTAGCAGCAGCAGCAGAAGGAGCACACACAGCGCCGCGAGCGAGCCGGAGTAACGACGGCGACGTGTACGCCTAAAGACCGAGAGAGCCAACGGCGAGCATGCGAAATCCTGCCGATGGAAGCTTTTATTTTCCCGTGGCCCCCGTCCTTCCCCTCCCGCCGGCCGAGTCCCCACCCGGCGCCGGTGGCCCCCCTGGTTGCTGCCTGCACGCCTCGCGGGAGAGCGCACTGGCCGTGTCCTATAATAAACCGACTCCGAAAAGCCAAACACCTAGACGACGATTTCGCTCTCCCCGAGGACGAGCTCTATCGCTCTGCTCGTCGCCGAGGTGTATCTCTACATTCGCACACGAGGGCTCTCCCCGCTTGGCGGCCTCCAGAGCGCTGCCGGCACCACGCAACGAGAGCACGAGTGTGTGCGTGCGCGTGTGTGCGCGCCTTCGCCGACGGAGAAAGAGAGCGAGCGAGAGAGATGATGATTCATCCGTCCGTCCATTTTCTGACTCGGCCCCTCTCTCTCTCTTTTTCTGCAACGCTGGCGGTGCCGTCGAGCTATGTACGCGGAGCAGCAGCACCCTGGAGCTTTTTCGTATGCTCGGACGAGGAGAGGTCCCGGAGACTCGCGGTTTGTAGGAGCCGGCTGCCGGGCGGCTTCCCAGTGTCAAGGCGGAGCCGGCTCCATCAGGCGTGCCGCCGGCAAAGCCACACGGCAGCGCGAATCAGCGAGAGAGCGAGAGAGAGAGGGATGGAAATGGCGGATGGAGTAGAGAGAGAGAGAGAATGATAGAGAGAGAGAGAGAGAGAGACGGAACGAGGGCGCACGAGAGAACGAGTTGAGAGCATTTTCTAACCACAAAAGTGTCGCGGAAGAGAGCGAGTCCGCCGCCCGGCGACACGACAATATACCGGCACCCCGGGCACTTCCGGCCCTGCCATGCGCTCCTTGGAACGCACTCCTCCCGACACCGGTACACTTGCTCTGCTCCCCCCTCGTTCCCCGTGGCTCCACGACTGTGGGGGAGGCAGGGCGCCGAGGGGGAGAAGGAGGAGGAAGCAGGGGATTGCCGACTGCTCTTCTGGCCGACGGAAGTAACGGGCGTGCGGAGAAAAAGCGAACGATCGGGCAGGCTGCACAGGATGGAGCAGCACCCGTTTCTCGGGGCGGCGGCGGCGGCGGCGGCACCTCTTTCGCTTCTCTCTCTCTCTCTCTCTCTCGTTCTCTCTCTTTCACTCTCTCACACGACGATAATTACCATGGTTGTTGTTGCTGTTGTTTGTTGTGCTCGTGTGCTGCGCTGGCCAGCGAGGGCGGCTGAAGTAGATCAGAAATTCGTAAAACGAATTCGCTGCTGCTACTGCTCACTCTCTCGTTCTCCTCTTCCGTTGGAGAAGGGGGGAAGGGGGGGCTGCTCTCCCGGTGCGGCAGGGGCGCGACAAACAAAACACCACACTCTTCTTGCTGCCCGTCTAAGCGGCACACTGGCTCCGCCGCTGCTCCGCTGCTCTCACAGGCTCAGGCCGTGTCGTGCCGCCTGCGCGCTTATACCGCCGCCGCCGTCGCCGCCGTCGTTGCCGCCGCCGTGTACAGCCGCCGCTCTCCGCGCGATGGGGCGCACTCGCTCGCGCCGTCCTTACGGACACGTATTATCCGCTATAACCGCGGGAGTGCGAGAGAGACCGACAATGAAAGCTATACAAGAGAGAGAGTGTGAGTGTATGCCTGAGTCGTGCGAATCATCGCTAGCTATATGTGTGTGCGTTCCGTAAAAAAGGAGGCGGCTGTAGAATAAGAGAGAGAGAGAGAAAGAGTAGAGGGGAGAAAGAGAGAGAGAGAGAAACGTTTCGACCGGGAGTAAGACACGCAGCGCCGCCGCTGCCGCCGTTACACACGAGCGCCGAAGACCGGGGAGGTTCCTTTCGCTTGCTCCGGCTTCCCTCTGCTTCTCTCTCTCTCTCTCTCTCTCTCTCTCTCTCTCTATCTATCTCTGGACCCGCTTCCCGTCTCGCTCCCGGCCAGAGAAAGAAGTCCGAAGTCGACGTGTCTACTGTTGAGGTCTCCTGGTCTTGGTCTCGAGTTAGAGCGCAGGCGCACCCGCCAGACAACTCGCGAATTCCAAATTCGAAAAATCGCGTTGCTCCGAATTTTATTATGGTTTTTGGAGTCGCGCGTTTAACAGGGCTCGAGTATCCGACTGTCTTGGTTGCTATTGCGAATATTTTCACAAGTGGTTTCGTTGTGCCAACTCGCTTTACTGTGTTGTTCGACGTTTTTGTGTTGTTATTGTTTTTATTATAGGAAATATACTGATTGTTGGTGTTTTGTTCATCATTATCGAATATATTTGATAGAATTTTCTTCCTTGTTATGCAACCCGTCGTTTTTTTTTGCATTTTTTCACAATTAAATAATGGATTTGACAATAGATTAATATTTGGAAAAAGCCAAATTTCGTTACTGTCGATGTCTGAATCATCAAATATTTTTATAAGAAATGCAAGATCACAATGGAAAAATAAAAATTCGTTGCCAGATTATTGTGAATCACAACGTATCCCAAAACTATTCGTAATTATAAACGCAGTTGTAGTCGTTAATCATCCTTTCGTCGTTTATCGTCGTTAAATTTTCCGCAGTGTTTTTGCAAAAATATCGTATACCCATAAGTGTATTGTGAGAAAGACAATAGCTTTTATCAAAGTTGAGCTTAACAGGAAATAAGAGAGTAAGAGAACGAGAGAGGAGAGAGAGAGAGAGAGAAGGATGACAATATAAAAAGGAGGGCGCGACCGAGACCTTCATCTATAACCGTTGACTGCTGCCGAAGGTTGTTGAAAAGGAGCGCGTGCAACAGCACGCGCTCCTTTTCAGCATACAACAACAAAAGCCAGTCTGCTTATCGTGTAGACGCGGCGTCAATTGTAGTCGATTAGCCGAGATTTACATGTGTTAAAATGTACTAATATGGTCTTTTACAATAGCAAACGCATTATAACTGCGACGGGAACGCGCTTATACCTAACAAGGAATGATTATCAGCGGATAATAATAAATTATCGGTGAATCTATATAGGCGTCAAAGTTTCCTATCAACGTTGACGAATGCGATCGCGGGAAAATAACGATCGAGAACGAATAATCGTCAAAGTCTGCATGTCATGCGCGTACGCGTCAATATACTTTTCTATCAACTCCGATAGGAACGCACGAGTCAGGTTGGCAAAGGACAAAAAAGAATAAACGCTAACTTTAACAAATATGGTAAAACTTTCAACCGCACAGCAAAAATAATGATAAGGACTAATGAAAATGAAATTCTCGAGAAGCGATTATGACGTTTGAGCGATTAAGTACGACACTGCTCGACGCCCTTCATTGCAGCGCGCGTTATCTTCGCGACAGGAGAGAGAGAGAGAGAGAGAGAGAGAGAGAGAGAGAGAGCTCCGATGATCGAAAAGCGGAGCAAAAGCCAATAAGTCAGGCCATCCCGCAATCCCGAAAAAGCCAAAGGAGAATGATTAAAAAGCGCGGCAGAGTGAGAGCCGATTTGGAAGAAGAGAGCGAGAGAGAGAGAGAGAGCGTGATATTATCAAAGCGGAGCGAGATATTGGGTCTTTCGGGGCACGTGTCATCGACTCTCTGCCGGCACAACGGCCAGCCAATCCCGACGAAGGACGTGGGGAAATTGCCTTAAATGGGCAACGGCCTGCATCTCCTCTCTCTCTTTCTCTCTCTCTCTCTCGCTCGCTCACTCTGCGCGAGGAGGGTCGAAAGCGAAGATAAGCTCTCAGCGCTGCTTTTCCTCAGATTACCCGCGCACTCGCTCTTGCACACGTGCGACGCGTGTATGCGATGAAGCACTTGGCTTCTTCTTCCTCACGATCAGGCACACACTCTCTATCTTTCTCTCTCTCTCTCTCTCTCTCTGCTAATTTTAGTCGGCGACAGTCTAGGATAGCGCTTTCACTGCTTCGAATGCTTCATTGCATGCTCCGGGAAATTTCGGGGACTCGATGAGCTTTTTTTTGGAATTTTTATGGATCTTTTGTGGGGGAGATTGGGGTGTTGGATAGGAATAGAATTGCTGATGTTGTTTTGGAGGGAACTTTGGGTTTAGGCTGAATTAAAGGGATTTATGAGTTTGTTTTTAAATTTTTTAAAATTTTTTTTAATGGAGCACAATTGAAGTGCAGCTTTATTTTAGAAACAAAAAAATTTTTTTTTTAATTTATGTACAGATTGAAATATAACATTTTTTTAATCTACTTAGGCGTAAGTAGATACGGTAGATTGAAGCAGAACAGAATACTACCTTATCAACTTTTTTTTAAAATCGTTAGAATTTATCTACGATTACAGAATTATTGATGTCCTAAACAACGATTGTTTAAGAAAACAGTCTTGTATTGACGCATTTTTTTAACATGTGTAATATTGATAAATATAAATAAAAAAATATTAAAAATAGACAGTCATGTTTAAGCCAAAGAGCATTTGTTCTAACTTTTTCTAGTTGTAGTGGTTGTTTTAGAATAATTAAGAACAAAATTTCTAACTTATTAGAGTCATACTTTATTAGAGTCATAAGTAGATCAAGATTATAAACTAAATGTCTATTACAGTCGTCATAAATGTTTACTAAATTAATCAAAACTAAAAACTAAACATTCTTTTTCATTGTGTTCTTTCCATTACATTGCAAGATTATATACAATTTATTAAAATTTTTATGAAATATACATATTATATACATCAGAATACTGAGATGTGATAATCATAATGAAAATTTTCGCTTATCTATCAGCACTATTATTAGTGTAATGTACAATGATCAGTTCAGAGAATAACATTTTTCTTATTCTACCTATTTTTGCTATATAAAGTAATAAATAAACTAAATAAGATTTGAGATGTTACACTATTAAGTGAATAATAAAAAAAAAATCTTATGCTTTCTATAAAATCAATAATTTATAGAAATAGAATTATAAACGTAAATTGTCCATTTTTATTCTAACATACTAGAGTACCAATTCAATTAACCACTTTAAATATATTTTACTTCTAGTAATGGTTACTTATTACATAACGTTTAAATAACATTCTTCATTTCCAAAATGCAAGTTTCAAGCAACAAAATAGATCGTAGATTCTATTTACAGATTTTCGAACGGTATTTTGTTTCTTTTCAAAAATATAAAAAAAACGAGAAATTTGAAAAAAATCGATAATAATCTTGTAAGAAAAGAATAAATATTTATGTAATATTTGATTCATCAGCAAGATATCAATATCTTGACATAAAAAATAAATCAAAAAAAGGAAATTCAAAAGTACTATTAGTAGAATATGTTAAAACTTTTACATTGGATAAAAGACTTCTAAAATGGATTTTTCTTATTGAAAATTAAAGTAAAATAAATTACTTGAATAACAATTAAAAATATTTGTATAAAAAATTATTTCAGATGTTTTTAAAACTAATGAATAAAGATGTAGTGACCTGCATTTTGAAATTGTGGACAACCAAATGTTCACTGACCACAGTATTTATTTGATTGTACATTGAATTCACAAAATTGTAACATTTAATATACATACGCAAAATTCAAACCACTAAACAAAGTGATTTTTTGAAGTAAATTATAATTGTAATTATATACTTTACGTCATTTGTGGAACAAAGAATGTATACACAAGGCATTAAAAATTCAATTTAGTCATTGATTATTCTTCTTTTCATCAATCATGCTATTTCAAATTATTAACGACAATTTCTTCGTTGAACAATAAAATTGTTCAGAATTATCTAAAACTTAAAATAATGGATCAAACTGGATGGATGAGTTGTATTGCAAAAGCAAAGTACACAAAATCCTGTTGGCTTATCCAACATGAATAATAGCATTTAACTGCCATTTTTCCATTATAAATTACACTCTTATTTGTTATTTAACAAACAGTCCTAAATAATTATAATTCATTGTGTCGCGGATCAATAATACCTAAGCCTTTGATAAAAATTATATTAAGCCTCGCTTCTTTTTGTAATCTTCCAAATTTAGAGAACGACGCGGACCTGAATCTCTCATGTTGTTCAATGGCTTTGGAAGTACATTTACTGGATTGTCTGAAGTGAAAACAAATATTGACAGTGAATAGATAATTCAATCAAAATTGAATAACTGCAGTATGTCTGCAAATAAGGGATTAACAACTTACTTGTAATTGGAACTTCGAGATCAATAGTTATATCAAAATTGTGAGCATTAAACAAATCTGTGTTTTGTTTCTTTTTAACTTCTGGAACAGGTTCTTTTTCTTTAATAATTGGTTTAGGAGCATTTTCGATAGGTAGTGGAACTGCCCTATTCGGCTCGTCCTCTTCTTTTTGTGAAAACATTTTTGGTCGCGTGCTTCTTCTAGTAAACGGATCATCTATAACTTTTCCTTTATTTTGTTTGATTTCCTCCTAAAAATTTATAAATCGCAAATTTGAAAAATTTGTTGGTATAAAAGATAACTGGAACAGCTGTAGTAAAAAGATACACTTACCAATATGGCTTTTTCCGCTTCTTCGACATTCTTCTTACGGTTTCGATCATTGATATACGATATGCTCGAAATCGTAGCTGATCGTTTTTTATCCAAATCAGACGCTCGCTCCTCCAATTCACTGATTTCTACATTTAGTCTACTAGCGGTTTCGTCATCACCCCGACAATTAGCAGCATCACGTTCGCGCATTAACTGCGCTTTCTTCATTGCATAATTGTAAGGTGTACCTTTAAACCGACCTTTTTCTTGTACCATTTTCTCAATGTCTTCTTCTTTGAATTCATACACCATTGCCTCCTTGATATCTTTAAGTTTTTGATCAAGCTCATCGGCGGTGGGCATAGATATACCTTGCAAAGCGCAAGTTTCTTTCCACTTGAAAAATTCAGACTCTGTGAACTCTTGATTTGATACAAACTCCAGCCTAAAGACACGCTCTTGTGCTCCGTGTCTTAATTTTAAACCTTTATTTGTTCTAGTAGTGCCCAGTTGATAGATTTTAGCTGTTTCACAAACACCACTTATTTCAGCCACTCTGTACACTGGTCTGCCATTATTATTTCCAATACCAATCCTCACAAAGCAACCTTGTGCAACTCTTTCAAAAAATGGAAGATGAACAAATCTTTCCATTTTATGTCGAGATAATCTGATTTTATTTAGTTCTTCTTTTGTGTTAACATAAGTCACTTTTTTAGGTTTTACACTGGCAACAGACCTAAATAATGCATCAAATTTGTTAATATGAGCTAAATGTCATTTAAAATTTTCAAATATAAAATGAACTTACTTTTTATCATCAGAGTCAGAATCTCTGGAAGAGCTAGATGAAGAAGACCTTTGTCTTGAAGCAGGCTTTCCAGGTTCATCATCCTCATCACTACTGGAAGAGCCACTATCATCTGAATAAATGTCAGATGCTTTTAATTTGGTCTTTGATCCTTTGTGATCACCTTCTAACTCTTCCTCTTCATCTTTAGACAGTTGTTTTTGCTCTTCCATTCGTTGTTTTTCTTTTTCCTCTGAAATTTATATTTGATATTGAAATTTTTTTTACACAACGTGTATGTTAGAAAAATAATAGTGTGAGAGTAGTAATGATAACAATTACAAACCTCTTTCACGTCTTTCTTCCCTCCTAGCCTTTAACATAGCCATAGCACTTGATTTTTTATCCTGTTTTTCTTCTATTGTTTTTTTGCGATCCTTACTTCTTTCTTTGGGATCTGGTGCTCTATCAACCTTTCTTTCATCTCCTCCTTTCTCTTTTTTCTTGGACTCCTTTTGCTTCTTCAATTCTTGCTTCTTAGCCATTCTGAGTTTTTTCTCAATTTCAAATCTTGTTTTCATAATTTCTCGTTGTTCAATACGTTTGAAAATTTCTTGCTCTCTTTCTTTTTCAGTCATTTGAGCAAGTCTTGCTTGATCTTCTGCATCTCCCATAAGTTTATCATCATAACCATCATTGAACTCTTCTTGGCTAGAATCAGAGTCAGAACTGGAGTCCGAATCTGATACTTCACCTAAATCAATAAAAGTTATTTAATTTAGACAAACCAAAATAAATTAGTAAAAATTATTGTTTGAAAATTAAAATATATTCACAAGAAAATATTTAAAACTAGAATATATTGATGATAAATTTGATTAATACCTTCTTCTGGTTCTGAGACTTTTTCAGGTTCTTCCTTTTCACTTTCACTTTCCTCACTGCTAGACTTTGTCATCTTTCTTTTACTCTTTTTTGATGATTTCTTTTTCTTTGCCTTCCCACTCTTAGCATTCCACTCATCATCAGAATCTGATGTTTCAGAGTCAAAAACTTTACTATCCTTTTTGCTTGAACTGTCTTCATTTCCAGATCCATCATTATTAGGTTTTCCTTTCTTCTTTTTAGCAAGAGTTAATAATTCCTGTAATAAAAAATATTTTTATATAAAGTAGAGTCTATAACTATTTCACAATAAACTTTTTCATGAAAATAAATTAACAGAATTGTACACTTTGGTAGAATTACATAAAAATTGTACAAAATTTATTTAAAAAAAGAAGCATTCCAAAAAGTATAAGTTTACAACTGTTTAAAGTTTTTAAAATAATATTGACTACAAGTTTCAGATTAATATTTTTCATCTAGTGTTTCAACAACACCAAATTTCCAAATAAAGTTGAACAATCAAATAGTTTATCCTATTTTTAAAAATAATCTTGTTTCAAAATCGTAAAATTGATCAAAGTACATGCAAAATATTCATCATTAATAAATGTGACACTCTGCATATGTACGTAACTGCAAATTAATAATTTCAGCAACTGTTTCTACACAAAATATTAATCGCAATAACTTAAAAAAACATTGCCAAAATTCTCCTGAAAATCTTTTCAATCACACGAAATTACGTTTAAGCTAAAGATCGTAGCAAATCCCCACATATTTATAGAAAAAGAAAAGAGGTGTGAGGAGATAGAGGTTAGGTCGGCTTCCCGATAAAGTGTAAATTCTTCTCGAAAAAAAAACCCCCAAGGGTCACATAAGTAAAAATGCATTACGAAGAATAAGATGCTGGCCGAGTACTCACGTTTTCCAAATCGGAGCCGCTCTCCTCTGAGCTTTTGCTACTGTCCGAGTCGATGAGGGCTTGACTTTTCCGCTTCGGCATCCTTACGCGCGCAGTGAGCTATACAACTGGCAGGCACACGCACAGGCAGCGAGCAGGCCGAGGGAAGAGTATGAGCGGCGCAAAGCGGCCGGGGGGTTGCAGCGTCCTCAGACGAGCTTCGGGGACGCGGCGCTTGGCATCAAGGACGCCAAGGCCAACGTCAATGCTCGTTTTTTTCCTCTCCTTCTATATCACGATTCGATTGTGTGTTGTGTTTTTACCTCTTTATACAACAACGGCTTGCCGAGAATATGAACGTTCCGCTCGCTGAACTCCAATCTCTCTCGCGGCGCGGCCGATGGCTGCTACGGCTACACACGTATATATGTATATTGCACCATCACCATTTTGCACCTGTCACCTACACAACTTTAGCAAAGGAAAATGCGCGCGCGGCAATGTTCGCCTCGAATATAAAGAGTGAGCGAGAGAGATTGGTTGTCTATATGCTTGCGAGAGTAAAGAAAATCATTCAAAAACAGCCATTTAATGTTCCATCGCTTCTAGTAAAATGTATAATTTACGCTTTTTTATAATTGATTTAATGGAAGCTTTATGCGTATTTATTGCTGTTATTTAAGATCTCGATTTTTCTGGAATAAATCGCAAGATTTCGGTACAGAAAGAGATAAATTTTTGGCCAAGAACAGCCCCACCCCTCCGACAATTCCCATTTCCCGTTCGTTTGTCTGTTTCTCAAAAGTCCCACAATAATTGTATCAGGATAACGTAAAAGTAGAAGAGGTGTTGTGGATTTCTTTTTTGAACACACCGCGTGCCCTGAACACGCATTTTTTCGTTTGTGAATTTTAGTTCTAAATTTTTATTAAAATTCTTAACATATATTTTATCAAGTATTTCTCGTTATAGATTTTATTCGAGCCAACGTATGTAATATTGCCGTATCATCGGTGTAAACATTATATTTGTCGTAGCAATCCAACTGCAAGAGAAAATTACGGAATCGACAAAACAATGTTGTCAAATGACCTTGTGAGCCTTCCTTGTTTGCTTATAAGCTTTGTGTTGTTAGTGTTAAAATAAAGCCAATCGCGAATATAATCTGCGACACAAGCGCAATCGTAGAACTAAAATTCGCTATATCCATTTATTGTGGTATTTTTAGAATTTTACCGTTAATCAGAGTAGTGCGTTGCAATCACACGGTCTCGTTCAAAATTCCGGTCTAGAATCAGACATGACCTTCCGTAAAAAACTTTGAAATAAAAAACACACGTCTTCGGGCCTGAACGAGATGCTTGTTAGTCGGCCAAAGAGTATAAATTTTGACAAAAATAAATTAAAACCATTGAAATAAATTTAAAAAGTTAACTTTTTTGTTTTGTGTTCGTAACATCAGGAAAAAAAGTCTCAGAACGGGATAAAGTAAGAAACCGCGCAGTTTAGAAGGTTGAAGCGAGTAAAAAGCGATTGGAGCGCGCCACGCGCCAACCACAACAACAACAACAAATGTCAGCTCTGTCAATTACATGGAGCTACCTTAGGTTAGAACGCTCTCGTCGGGATATGTCATTGTTATCATTTTCTGCGCGTCTAATGAAAATGAAAGACAACCCGCCAAGCGTCTCTTTATCTCGGCTTTTCACCATCCGATCGGTATTAATGTCTTTCCAGACGTGATTGCTCCTCATCGCTCGGACGTCACAATGACGCTGCCGCCGCGGAACAGGGGGCGGATAACTAGTGCCGCTCTGCCGAGCACGAAGCTGCGCTCCGAGTTCGGAGCAACGAAGCTATGGAACTTTGCGCGATAAACGTTTCGTCGCTGTTGCAAGACGAATCATGCACTGAATTCAAGCGAGAGTTTTCTCGAACTATCCGAAAGACGTGTCGTCTGGTTTATCCGAACTAATGCTCCAGTGTACTACTTGACAAAAAAAACAATGAAGGAACAAGCTGTGCTTGTAGGCATCCTTAGAAAGGAGCTGAAAATTCCCGAGAAATACTTGATCTGCACGGAGGACAAGATCTACGCAACGGTACACAAGCAGTGGCTCGCTGGCTTTTTAAATCTCAACCCTGTTGATTTTATCAGACACGATCAGCTTGATCCTGATGAAATAGCTGCTCAGCCTTCTTTGGATGAATTGGGTCCAGGCTGGTCTAAGGTTTATATTAAGGTATTTTGAGGATTATTAAATTTTTCATATTTGGTAATACAGTATAAAACTTGAATGAATTTGTTACTCTTTGTTTTAGGTGTACAAAAAGAAGTATAAAAATGTATTTACACTACCCAGAGAAAGGTGTTCCTTGACTAGTTCAAAGGCAGAAACTGAGTTGACATTTTCTCAAGTTTTACATTATGTAGCCAAAACAAATTATCAAAATCTGTGGAAAGATTTTTACAAGAAATATTATGGTAACTATGTTGAATGTATTCATGTGAATTGTTTACTTGAGAATCCAATGATATGTCCTATTAAAAACAACAACTGATAGTAAAATGTGTTTTGCAGCTCCATGGACTTCACTAGACCATAGGGAGCAAACAAATATAATTGGCTATACTAGCTATACTGAATTAATGAAGGAAATAATTACTCGGATGTATGGTTGTACTATAATACAATATCAAGATAATAATGTAACTCTTGTAAAAAGTGCTATAGTGAATAGGACACACTGTAATTTATTGCCTGCTATACTAGCAATGGAAACAGAATCTGCATTTATTATATTTTATGAACAAACTGCTAAATATTCTTTAAGAGAGTAAGATTTCAATTGAAGATATTTGAAATGTCAACCTAATATCTTATAAATTAATTTCAAACTAAATTCTTAGGTGTGTAACATACAGTCCAGCAGCAATATCAACAAGTTATGCAAAACCTTTATTTCTTACATTCCAACTTCATAGATTATCTAGAGATTTACATGACTGTGGTTTGTTATTGGGTGAAGTTACTTTAAGTGATATATTGGTGATGAACAATCTTAATTTACAGGTTGGACTAATAAAATAAATATTAATGTATTGAATGATTAAAGTTTTTAAATTATTTAATATTTTTCAGGTTTTACCAAATTTAGAAGATAATATTCATTTTATAGAACAACCTACTGAAAATGAAAGTAGTAAATCAGAAGAACAATTTAGTGAGAAAAGCAATAAAAAATTAAGTATAAGTGAATTATGTGAAATGTGGGTACATGGTAGATTGAGCAATTTCGATTATTTGACAGCTTTAAATGATTTAGCTGGTCGAAGATATGGAGATCCTAGTTGTCATCACGTTATGCCGTGGGTAACGGATTTTACATCGAGATGTGGTGGTAATTGGCGAGACTTTGCCAAATCAAAGTTTAGACTAAACAAAGGTGATAGGCAACTTGATCTTACATTCGATTCTGAAACGACTGGGGTAATTACAAATATGATATTCTCTGGAAGCAAAGTGCAGCTTCTTAGTTTTGTATAAAACTTTTATATTAACTTATTCATTATGTTTGTAGGTCGGTTATCACGTATCGGATGTGTTATCAGAAATCACATACTATGTGTACCTTTCACGACGTTATTCGAGATCAATTTTATGTAAACACGTGAGACCTTTATGGGTACCTGGAGAATATCCTGCTTCTATTCAAAGATTATATGATTGGAGTCCAGATGAATGTATACCTCAATTTTTCACAGATCCAAGTGTTTTCAAGGTAGTCAATATTTTCAATTAATTTTTTCAATATTACAATAGCTTAAATTAACTTTTTTTTTAATTTCCTAGTCCATTCACGAAGACTTACCCGACTTAGAAGTTCCAACTTGGGCTACATCCCCAGAAGATTTTATTGAAAAACATCGCGAAGCTCTAGAAAGTTCTTACGTTTCCGAAAGACTACACCAATGGATAGACCTGACCTTCGGTTACAAGTATGATTTTTACATTGCAATATATTTTTAAATAGTTCCAGAAACGCAAACTCATTAGTATTTATCAGGCTTTCAGGTTTAGCAGCAATCAAGTCCAAAAACGTTTGCCTACACCTTGTGGACAATCATACTAATCTTTCCAATTCCGGAGTCGTACAATTGTTTACTAGTCCTCATCCACAAAAAGTCGTGCACTCGGTTTACTGGACAAAAATACCGCCTCGCTTACGCAGCTTGACAGCCGATGAGCTGGGTGCTCGACTACTTACAGGTAGTGACGAGTTTATCAGCAAACCCGTTGGCGAGTCAGAATCACAGCAAACTCAACCAGCTCAGCGCAACTCGGGCGACGAGGAGGACGAATCGCAGCCTGCCCCTCAACACGCCTTAACACGTTCCTCACCCCTCACATTCGGCAGACTCCTAAGCCGATCGCGTAGTTCGCTACCACTTGCTGATGAGCAGACAATTGCGCCCAAGGAGCGACCATCCGAGCAGCCAATCCTTTTGCCCAAAGACTTCAATCCTGCCGCGACTTTGGTGCAGGTCGAGACAACGCATGCCTTCATAAACAAGGTCAGCCATGCGGCTTACAAGCCTCGCAGCTCCACTCCCGATGGACCTAGCAGTCAAAAGCAAGTTCTAGCTGCAGCTCGGCTGCGTGAGCAGCAGATCATTGGTTGTCTCACCGTTGAAATTTTCCTCGCTGAAAAATTTAGGGCCGTGTGGAGAGTGGAAAAAGAGTCGTTTAATAGTCGATTAAATGCCAGCTTGAACGTTATCAAAACCTCGCCTAATGTCCTGCCGAAATGTATTCAAAGTGCGGTAATGCTTCTGCTTAGAGTTGATGCTTTGCCCAAAAGTTATAACATCGATTTTAACGAATCTGGTGAAGCTAGCGGTGAGTTATTCTCCAACTTTTTATTTAATCATTTTCTTAAATACATTATAATTTATGCAAGTTTTTAACTATTAGTTTCAAATGCAACAGATCCAGTGAATGCAAATATTTGTCGTTATCCAACTGTCACTTACATGGGTCTTCCTCCACCTTCGGCGCATCAGATTCTCCAACCAGTCCTCTCAGGTCTACTATTTCCCTCGTCCAGATATCTACAGTATTTGTACGGCGTCGTTGAGATGATCCAGGAATACAATAATTTATGTCGCGAATTGGAGCAAGTAACCCAGAATCTCGAGGACGACGTAAATCTTGAAAAAGTTAAAATTATTTTCCTTTGCAAGATCAACGAATGCAAAGTCAAAGCCATAGCTAATGAGCTGGAAAAACTTTTACCACATGCCGGCATAGCTACGGAAACTAGTATTCAACTGATTGTTGCTCACGTTAAAGAAATATTTGAGCAACCGCTAAGCTCCGTACTAGCTGCTTGGCATCTTTTTGACCCCATTGCCAGGTAAGTTGCATTGTTAAATAAAATACCGTTGTAAAATAAAAATTAAGCTTTAAAAATGTATTTCTATGTTTTTAGAGCTCTTGGTCCGCGAGAAACTGCCAATGTATTTCTTGTTCCAATCATGAATCTTTATGATAAGGGCTCTCTAATGGATAAATTGCCGTTTGCAAGTGCATTGCCAGGAAATTTAGTAACGAAATTCAAGACTGTTAGATTGTACCATAGAAGTTTTTTATTAAAGTTAATGGTTCGCCTTGGCTTGAAGTGCTTTTTAGAAAACTTTATAACTCCTTTGGTAGAAGCTGTAGGTGGTTACAGAAATCATTTGTTTGGCTCATCAAATATAAATATCGATAAAGCGGGAAATTTAAAGTAAGTATAGCAAAAGAAAAACATGAATTGTTGAATCATATTTCAAACTCTATTATTCTTTTTCAGAGACTGTGATCTGACTGGTAGCACTAGCGATGTAGATAATATTTTGTCTCCATTAGATGAAGATTCTTCTGTAGAATCTGAAAATATACTTTTAATGTTGAACGAGTCAAAAAATGAAGCGAGTACAAAGAGCGACGGTGCTTCTGAAAACAGTGACGGTAATTAGCACTTTTGATACTAAAAAATATTGCTGTTGTGAACTCTATATAAATTAAACGTAATACTTAATAGGGGTATTTGTAATGGAAACAGAGGATGTATTTTCGCCGTCTCCCAATGTTGAAACTCCTCATAGTATGAATTTCGATTTCAATCTTGAAATTGAAGATTTTTCTAACGAAGCAAAGATGCTCTATTCAACTAGTGCAAAATCGCCTGTTATTCCAATTCCAAAGACCTTGGACGTTACAACTGGCAAATCTGTGCCAGAATTTAACAGTATATGCTGCAAGGTAGGCAGCACAACTACCAGCGAAGATTTGACATTTTCAGGTTCTTTTAACGAGTCAAATAATCATCGAAAACGTGAGTTAAGGTAAGAAAAATTGACTCATTTATTAAAATATTTATCTTGCCTTTAAACTAAACTCTTAACTTATTGATCAATGTAGCATCGGGGCCCAGGAAGAAAATGGTCACTCGACCGAGCCGGATTCATCGTTCGTTTACGTGCAAAAGGAGGATGAAGTGGCGACGATTAGCAAGAGAGAACCGTCTCATGACGAGGAGGCACGTCCACGGCGACGTTCTACATACAGCGAATGTTCAGCTTCAGAAATGAGTGCAGAGTCGGTAATTTGGCTATCACACCGGCTTGGGCCCGTGCTCACATCACGTTATCTTTCGCGCAACCTTTTACGCATGCTGACTTTGTGTTACTTTGGTCGTGAGAACCTAAAGCCAAGCTTTGACAGTACAGCGTCTGATAGGCCTGATGACTTCGAAGCTAACAAACTTCGGCTTTTGGGTGACGCAAATGCATCCAAAGTTCTTGAATGTCTCAGTTCTATTGTTGGTATGTAATTTGTAAAAAATTTGGTGTATCTTATAATAAAATTAGATGGATTGGCAGTGAGAGTGCATTAATTTTTTTTTTCAGGTCTCTATGGAGAACAAACTATCATTTTGCAATATCTTTCACATGTAACAGAATTAGTGGCACAATGTAAACGTAAATTAACGCCAAATTTAGAAGGAGGACTTATCTCGTGTCTTGTTCTACTTATTCATGTGATACCATACTTGAGTGACACTTCACTTATGGATGTTATTCATGTTAGTACAAAATTATCAAGTATTGTAACTATGATAGTATTTAACTAATGGTTAAATTTATTTGTCTGTTTTAGGAAGTTATTGTAAAATCGATATTACTTCCAACGGCTCGAATACTATCGACGAGTAAATTTACATTCCCCAACGGAGCAGTAGCTCGTTTTGTCCTTGCGAATAAGTATTTGGAAACGTTATTTATTTTAATTATACGTTTAGGAAACGTCATGGCGAAAAATCACTTGACAGTGCCTATACAACGATTTTTTATAGCTTTTGAAAAGGTTTTTAATAATGAAAAATCTGATAAAAACGAAGAAGACTTATTAAACGTTTCAAAAGAAAGTAATATTTCAAGGTAAATGTCTTATTGTAATTAGCAAATGTGTTATATTGTTTAAAAAGCTCGTTACAATGTAATTATTTTTAGTAACTCTCAATCAAAATCCATAACGGATTTATCTATCAGTGAATCGTTTTCACCGTCTACTGTGGAAGATACATATACTTCAGATTCAAAAAAACATAAGGTATGATAAAATTTATATATCTGCTAAATTTTATTCTTCCTTTTTTTAAACAAATTGTCAACGCTTCGTTTTTAGGCAATGGAAGAATTAAAAGAAGTTTTCTCAGCATCACTCGCTCACAAAGCTTATGCAGCATTTTATCGTCTCCTAAGTGACGAAATAATGGATGAACTTATTCAAAATCACCAACTTATACGAGATCTATTTCACGAATTTGAGCAAGAATTACTTTTTCCAGCGTCTTCCAGTATACGTAAGTAATATGTTTTTATTTATTTTTTTGGTCATAATCTACTATGTCTAAAACCAACTACTTTTTATTACTTCAGCTTCAGAAAATAAAAAATTTTTGGATTGCAATGCTAAAGGTTTTGGAAAAGTGTCTACAATAGGCAATAAAATAAAAATAAAGGTATGAATATTCACTGTATTACTACTTATATTGTATATCGTAATTGAAGCGTAATTTTCTGTATAAAAATAATTATATTTAGAAAATTAATTAAAACTCTGATTTCAGGATTTCATTGTAAAATCGCAAGGAACGGAAAACGATTCACCTACTGCCAAAGAATCAAGTACGATTTCATCTGCAGGCCGTCAGTTGAGGGGTAACTGGTTAGCTTACTGGGAGCATGAAATCGGCAGATCAGACAAGGACACGAAATTTAACATTAAGCAAATAAAACTTCAAACTTTTTCTGGTCATACTAATAGTGTTAGATGTTTATATGTGTTAGATAATGAAAATAGCTTCATGAGCGGGGCTCGGGATCGCACGGTTAAATTATGGAGTTTGAGAAGTCAGGTATTAAGAGATAAATATTCACACATTAGTATAAAAATATTTGATCACTTACTTTTTTATTTCTCTTTATAGGGAGATGGGAGCGTTGTTTCTTCTTGCCAATACACCTATGGTGGTCATAAAAAATCTATCCTCTCCTTGACATTTCTTGAGTCACTTAGATGCGCTGTTAGTTGTGATGGAGCTGTGCACTGTTGGGATCCGTTTATGGGTTCATTTTTAGGTTGCCCTGAATCTCCAAGACCTACACCGGTCAATGCTCTCGCGGCGAGTCCGGCACCGTCCACAACAATTCTTGCTGCGACTGCGGATATAACATTACGAGTGATCGACTGCCGGACTTTTCAATACGTTAACGAGATGAAGGTTTGTGCTTATCAATAAAAAATTTATTTAAAAAAGTTTTGTTGTATTTTTTATCTTACGAAAATTTAAATTACACAGGTATCTATGAATCCCACTGGTTTGGTAAGATGTATAGCTATAGCTCCTAGCGGTCACTGGGTTGCACTTGGTCAAGCTTCAGGGTTTCTTACAATATTAGACATTCGCACAGGATTAATCATTGCTTCGTGGAAAGGGCATGAATGTGAGGTAAATGTTTTGTAGTGGCTTTTGAAAATTTGAAATTTTGATACTTTTGTTATAAAAAAAAAAAAAATTAATCTCGATTTACCAAATTGCAGATTCTTCAATTGGAAGTG
This sequence comes from Anagyrus pseudococci, assembly GCA_030522585.1. Taxonomy (NCBI): domain Eukaryota; kingdom Metazoa; phylum Arthropoda; class Insecta; order Hymenoptera; family Encyrtidae; genus Anagyrus; species Anagyrus pseudococci. Next base: position 54,217 of record JAPYYQ010000983.1, read on the forward strand.
TTAAATGAAGTTACAATAATCAGTTCTTCACTTGATCAAACTATTGCTGTTTGGAGTGCAACTGATGGAAAATTGAAGTTTTACTTGAAGTAATTATTTATTTTGTATAAACGAATAAATAAACGTTTTTTTTTCTAATTTCTAATACGTTTTGTAGGGGTGTTACTGAGCCAATACACTGTACAGCAGTTTACGAACAACAGCTGATTTCAGGAACAACTGCCAATAGGATTGGCGTTCATTCAGTTGCAGATGTTGCCGGGTCGTATTCCTTCTCTAAGCTTCGTCACGATGCCTTCAAAGGAGTATTAACAGCCATGACTCTTCTCCCTTTGAATAGATTGTTACTATTGGGAGCAGACAATGGCAATATAAATCTAATATGTTAGAATGGGTGAAATTTATGTATCAAATGTAAATATGTATCAAGATATATTTAAAATTTATTTAATATCATAAAATATATTTTAATTGTAAAGAAAATTTAGTCTATTTCTATTGATTGCAGTCTTTGTCATCTAGTACTTATATCCATTCTATTTTTTAGCACTTTATATGCCAGTTTTGGTGAAAGCTGATAAATATTAATATCTGCCAAAACTTCTTTTTTAGTATCCTCCTCTTCATTTTCTAACGTTTCTTTTAAGAGCATTGCCGATCCAAGTAGCATATTCAACAAAATACAAGATTCCTTTAGTCTAATGAAAAAAAATATATTTTTAAAATAAAATTTTATAAATGTAAATGATTTTTTTATACAAATTAAAAAAAAACTAATACTTACAAAGGAAAATATGTTTCTGGTTGTTTTGTGTACAAGCCAAAAAGAGGAAATAAATTTCTTTTAACATCATACTGAATTTGAGCACTTCCACCAGTGTTGAATTGATTTCGTAAAATGAGCTCATTAAATAAATACTGTGCAAAAAATATCAAAGTAATTAATCATAGAAATTTAAATTATAGCACAAAGCTATGAAACTTAAAAATCTTACTTCATCCAAACGTAATGCTAAATTTTTCCAGGATTGTTCAAACAAAGGTGCCGCAAGGGCATTATGAAGCGCTCGTAGCCTATTTACAATTTCTTGGAACATTAAACACGCACTTGTTGTTAACGAAAACATTACGTCTTTTTCTGAAGGCATAGCGAACCACCTGTAAAGTAACATATACAAATGAAAAATTTAATTTTTATTTAATTTCTATAAAAACGACAAGTACTTGTCATTGCAGTAGGTTTTGCTTTTCGATTGTATTTCAGCAAACACCGAGTCGCAGATTTCTGACATAAGTTTCTTTTCGATTCGTTGTAATAAGCCTATAGCGTCGTCAAAAACAGTTGCATCTCTTTCATTATCTTCATTGGTAGAATCATCGAGTGACTTATCATGCAATGTTGCTTCGGCGTTTTGAAATTGTTTTTTAAAAAAGTACAATTTTAAAAACGACTAAAAAGCAAATAAATAGTAAAGAAACTTATTCACCATTTGTAAAAAAACTTTAAATTAAAAATATTTCTTACAATGGTTACACCCCAATCCTGCAGTTCAGTCATCACAAAATGAATAGTATTTAAAATCTGTGGTGTAAGAGAAGTCAAAGGATCTTTGTAATCTTCATGCAATAATTGCAGCAATCTTATCCTCCAATCATCTATTAATTCAAGTTGAAGTTCTAAAAACTGTAACCTACAATGACATTTGCATGTTACCATCAATTTAGCTAAACAAAATTAATTTCCAAAAATATTTTTACCTGTGACCAGGCTGTGGTAAAAGATTATATCTCTCTGATATTGAACTTAGAAGAGCAAGAAAAGCATCTGCACATTCAGTAATTTTTAGCTCATCTCCTATGTGACCTGGTAATTTGGACCAAGCTGTTTCAGAACTTAATATTGCATCCATATTTTCTGTAGCATCTAAAACAATTGTAAATATTAGAAATCTTACAAATAATATGAAAATCTTTTACATCCACTCTTTGTATTTTCTTCTGCAACACCAATTTAATAATTAAGCCTTACATTTCTTTTCTACTGTAATCCACTTTACAAATATTTGTCCTTGAGTAAGAACAAACACTGTAGCAGGTTCTGTAGATGGATACAGAAATGTTTCTCTCAATTCTCTTTCAAAGCCAAGTGCTTCATCCAAAGTGTGAGCAAACAAAACGTCATCATACTGTACAATAAGAAGTTCTGAATGTAATTTAGAAGCTGCCATCTGCACTAATGCTCTCATAAATTCAATTTTAACTTTTGTTTTATGGAATCCTGCTGTGTTGGCAATTGGTTGAACCATTTTGTCAACCCAGTCAGCATGTCCTTTTATCCATGTTAACACTTGAGTAAAAAACCACTCAGGTTTATCTTGTCTATTGGTTTTTTTAGGGCCAGTGAAATGAAATGTAAATCTTTCTTGCAATGGAGCTGCAAGCAAAGAAACTGGTAAACATACTGGTGTAAAATTAGCAGCTATTCCTGTAGGTGTTTCCCTTCTCATATTTTCTCTAATGTTATTATTTTATTAAGGAAAATAAGTTGAATGTTTTAATATGGAGTTTATAAATTAAAAATATGTACAAAAAGGATACGGTAATTGTAAGTTAAACAGATGTTCAGTTATGATTTTAAACCTTGCAATAGTTTCAGGACTGTGTGGACTTATTGCATTTGCATCATCTCCACTGAATGGCCATTTCAGAACTTTTAATACTTCATTATATTCTCTGTAAAAATTTAATTGTATAAAAGAAGTTATAGAGTTATTGTGCTTTATATGTAATAATAAAACTCACCCAATAAATTTGTTTTTGATTTCATCATACCAATAATATAGACTATTATACATATAATTTTTCAAATGAGTACAAGATGAGCTTTCAAGATTTTGACAAGTTTCTTTAAAAATCACATAAGATGAAATACAAGCTTCATCATTTCCTGCCAATAGTGACACTTCCAATTCAGTACTAAAAATAAATTATAATATTTTTAATAAATTAATTAGATATTTATGAAAATTACTATTTATTTATAATTTACCTCAGATCCTCAATAAATTTAACAAACCCCAAATACAGAGATGCTCTTTCCAGATATGTAATGTTATTAATAATAGTCTGTAATTCAGAAGTTTTGTTTTCTTGATTAAGTCTTTCTTCAATACTAGTCGACAAAGAATTACAATTAATTTTTAATTGTTCAACACAGTTGACAATTTCATTGACTTCTTCAACAGCTTCTTGAATTTTTGATGGTGCTTCTAAGGAAGCTAAAGAAAGCTGCAAACAATTATAAAATTAACTTTCACAATAATTATAAAAGGTCAATTCAATATGCAACTTACACATTGTTCAACTTTATTTTTATCGTACTCCAATTTCATGTGTATCCTCTCAATTTCTTTCAAATTTTTCAAATCCGAGCCAAGTTCTTCATTGAACTTTTGAATAACTCTAACCTTTATATCCATTTTCAAACGGTCCCGTAATAACAACTAAAATTAATCAACAAAATAAATAATCCAACGGTTCAACAACAACAATATTCATAATTCGCCAAAGTACACGAGCCTCTCAAATAAAAGAATCAACCCAACAGTGGCATGAAACATCTGCAAATTCAAGCTATATATGTTTACATCGCATCACACGCATGCAGTTTTGCTCACGTAGTAAACTTTATGGGCGAGGGAGCGAGAGGGAAGAACACGCCGGTTTCCCCCCCACCAAGAGAAGATACTGATTAGCGGCCGCTGGTGGCGCGGCGTGCGCTGTTTTCCGAAGCTTCGCGGGGTTTAGTAATTCGTAGTTCGTATACACATCCACACATACGTCTCACGTATCACCCCCACCCCACCCGCGAAATGCTCTCTATCTCTTTCGCTCTCCTACTGTTTGCGGCGCACATTCTCTGTGTACGGCGCAGACATGCGGCTCCGTCGTTGGCCGCCTTTGCTGCCTCGGCCGTTTTCGCATCGTCTCAGTTGTTTTGAGCCTGCGCTGGCGTGCATATCTCGCTTGCTAAAGCCCAACCGCAGTCTCTTTTCTCCTGCACTCGCCGCACATATACGCATCAGCTTGTAAGTGTGCCGCGAGCCGTTTGAATAACAGACAGAGATAGAAGAGCAAGAAAGAGAGAGAGAGAAAGCGAGCTCAAGTCTCGGTGTGCAGTGGTGATTATTGAGAAGAGAGCTTGACTAACTCGACGGCTCTCTCGACTTGGCCTTCCGCAACGTCGCGTATTCGCGGATATATCTGCATATATACAGAGGAGTTGCTTAGGAGGCCTCGCCGCCTCCTCTAACCTCAATCACGCGATATCTGCCGCTGTACAACAGACACACCGTGAATGTGCCAACGAGGAGCCGCGAGGCTTCAACGAGCCGGAGGCTAGAGCCGGTGTGCCCGGGGCGGGTCTTCGATACCGGCCATACAAGCACCTGGCTACCCAGCGACTGAGAGGGAGAGAGACAGAGTCACCCAGACAGGGCTCGTGTTCTCCCCCAGGAGTAGTTCCAAGACCACAAGGAAGATCATCCGTCCAGTCCTGTTTTGCCCAATTCTCTTTCGCCTATATCTCTTACGTGCCGTGAGAGAGAGAGAGAGAGAGAGAGGGAGTGAGAGCAGCGACTGGAAAAAGGAACGGAGGCCGGGTAAACAAGGAGAGAGCTCCGCGGCACGCGAGGACCGAGCGTTTAGCCGACCTTGCCGGCTTCGACGGAGATAATCGCCGAGCGGTCGTGTAAGGAGGAGGCAAGCCAGACGACGTTGCCGGGGCAGGATGACGCAGCGCGACACCGTCATTCACCTCGTCGCCGGAGGGTAAGTTTCCCGAAAGATCGAGAAAGAGAGAGAGAGAGAGAGAGAGAACCCGGCCGATGTGCGCAGCAGCCCACGGTTTTCGCGGTGGCCGCGTTTACGTGATGTACATATACATGCATACATTCATATATTTATATAGCTGTGTGCATACGTGTATACGGCCTCCTTTGTGTGCTTAAATCGAGAATATTTTTTTCTCCTTCGCGTCTGCTCTTTTTACGGTGCGGCTTTTACTACGTGCCAGCCGAGCCGAGCTTACAATCACCATCGCAAACTCGCTTTTTTCAGCAGTTCGTTGTTCTACTCCAAAAGTCAGTATATAACAAGAGAGGCTCTTTCTCTCTCTTGCATGCAGAATTGAGCGGTTACGTATGCGACGATCGTACGAACGCGGGGACCCGCACACACGCACGAGAGCGATTGTATACTTTATAAATCGTAGGCGCGTGAATGGTGAAGGAGAGGGAGCGACATGTAGGTGTAGGCGGTGTAGATTCGCTGCACGTGCATCGCCGATGTAAATAGCCGAAGTGCAAGAGAGAGGCCGAGAGAGAATAAGGATGGTCTTCTCTCCTCGATTCGGTTGTTCATACACTTTCCTCTCTCTCTCTCTCTCTCTCTCTCTCTCTCTCTCTCTCTCTCTCTCTCTCTCTCTCTCTCTCTCTCTCTCTTTTACGCATAGTATACTGTACTTAATCTTCACTGGATAAGATAAACGAATGAGCTTGCTTTTTTTCTTGTCTATTTTATTTACACTTCGGACATAGATTGGTCCTGTGCGTACAGCGATAGTAGTTCGGCTTCCATCCCGACTATAGACATTCTCGTCTTCCGGCAAATGGAAAAAAAAACTACGTAATTTACCGGTTTCTCGGCTCCCACTCTCTTTCGCTCTCGGCTTTGCCTCTCGAACACGTCGATCGAACGTGCTCTCCCCTCGCCGTCCGAGCGTCTTCGCGAAAAGCTCGAGTTAAGTTTTCAGTTGCTCAATACTGTCGCCCCAGAAGCTTTTTACGCTCCATCGGCTCTTGATGGACGTAAAAAGCCCTCCCTCCCTTCGGTTTAATTTTCCTGCGGACGTAATTTTGTTTTTTTATTTTCTAATCGATTTTTGATGAAAATATAATGCTTCATGTCGATATCGGTGATTAGAAAGAGGGTCGTCAACGTGACGGCCAAGATGCATAATTTTGTGCATAAATTATAATTTTAAATTGAGAAGGGGATTAGGCTATCCGGAATGACTTAAAACTTTTTCTTCAGAAGATTAATGTAGCTTGAATAGCTTAGGAGCCGAGTCTCGTGGTCGAATAAATTTGAGGAATAAAGAAAAAAAAATTGAACTGCAGAATAGCCGGCATTGCACATTTTAAAATCGCAATTTATTAGTGTCGTTTATCAAGCCAAAGGTGATATCAAAGTCCTAGATCTGAACAAAAATAGTAGTAGATGATTTAAATTTTTAGATACCGTACATTAGGTAGTCCGTTGTTAACGACAGCAAAAAAGTAAAAAAACAAACAAACATTGTTTTTTGTCTGTATTTTTTTTATAACGTACACACAGATTAAAAATAATCTATAAACCGTTGGCCATGTGTTATTCAACCGAACGCGCTTGACAAGTGCGAGTGCGAAGTGAATTGTTGTTACATTACGCAACAGTTGTGAGCAGAGGCTGAGATAGCCAAGCGCGACTACGAATAGAACACGAAATTGTTATAGTGCGTTGGGCGACAGCAAGCTCTCTCGCTTCTCTCTCTTTTTCTTACAACCCCGCACTATCTCCACGCGCGCGTTACAAGCCGCTGGCATAAGCCACGCGTGCACATCAGCCGGCTTTTCTTATCTTCTTCATAATTTGACTTATCACGCGGGAATTGATATTGGATTTTTTTGTCTGTGACGTACGGAAGCTTTTTTTCTCACCCCCCCTTTTTTTAAGCGATCTTAAATAAATTTATACGTTTAAGCGTAATTAGTTTCTGGATAATACTCCTATGAAATACGGTTATTGCAGATTTGTACATTTAATTTTCTCTGTACTTTTTGTAATTTAAACTTTAGTTACATTAATTTTAAGGTTATACGATTTAGAACAAAAAAATTACCGAACGTTTATTAATGAATCTTTGTTACAAATTTATCTGTAATAATAGGTAAAGTGTTTATTAAAGATTTTCTTGTCTTATATTTGTGCACAAATCCACTTTTATTAATTTTATCAGTATGTGTTATCGTTTGCACGGAGAAAAAGGGTTTAATACAACAAAGTATTAAATTTTTTTTTTCAGTCTAAAACTTTTCAAACAACAATTGACATTTGATATACGATTGCACTTCAATATAGCAATCTATTTTCAGTAGCACAGCTTTTTACATTTATTTGCCTTCCAAGTTATTCGAGAAATATAATAAATTATGCCACTTCGTTTGGTCTCCTGAAGTGAATGTCGATATTGCGTAACGGAGAAACGCACACAAGTATAAAGAGTCACGAGAGATACAAAATAAACAGGCTAGTCTAACAAAATCACATCTACTTCTCCAACGCACTGCCTCTATAACAGCACGGGCTAGAACTCGTAAAGCAACATTGTAAAATGGAAAGTAAAGCAGCATTTGATTATTGGTATTTTATTTTGCAGAGTCGCCGGTACAGTTGCGGCAATCGTAACCTGTCCCCTTGAAGTTGTGAAAACACGACTGCAGTCCTCCTCGGCGGGTTTCTATCCGCCGCCGACTGTTAGCAAAGAAGTTGTCTCCGGTCATGCTGCGTTCAAAGCCGTTGCTAGTCCTCAGCAGCGAAGGCGCTTGTGCACCGGTGAATCAAGGAGGTATAAATACGTGCTTGTTTATATACGAGCTCTTTTTCAACTTGAAAATAATCGCGATGGAAATAATCTTTGTTTAAAAATAAAAGTTATTACCAGATTAATTATAAGTTACTAAAAATAATAGCAGCAACAACAGAAAATGTTAATTATAAAAGATGCAAGATTAGCAAAGCCTGTAACATATAACGCATCGCTTGTAACAAATGGAAAAACAGTTGCTTTCTGACTCGCAGATACTCCTTGGTCTTCTCCGGTACCTTGTCACACTACGCTGTTGCACCACCACCAGGTGGTCGGCCTCACAACGTCCCAGCACCTCCGGGGATCGTTCAATGCCTGAGGCACATCGTCGAGCACGAGGGCCCGAAGGCGTTGTTCAAGGGCCTCGTGCCGAACCTCATCGGCGTCGCTCCCTCGAGGGCCATCTACTTCTGCACCTACTCGCAGTCGAAAATTTTCTTCAACACCTGCCTGCCGCCGGATAGTCCTCTTGTACATATGTGCTCCGCGTCATGTGCAGGTATGTATTTGCGAAAAAAATGTCTTTTGTATATTTTACCTACTTATTTTGTTTTCGTAATCCCAGTTGACACTGTATTTGAATATCAAAATAAATCGTTAAAACGATACTTTATTGACGTACGGATCGATCGATACTACAGATCTTACATTGTAAACAACGCGTTAAACTCGAGTGCATTATCGAAGTGATTAAATTAGCCGATTAAATGTCAGGCTTATTAGATAACAAAAAAAGAGATGCTTGACGCAAATGATTCGTCTAAGATTTTTCACTTGAAAAGCTTAGACACTCTTATTATACATTTTTAATGTACGTTCCGTGACAGAGTAATCGAACGACAATAGAGACACGTTAATTCACAAATAAAAATATCTTGCGGGTACACCTTGTTTGTCTCTTTTGTCCATCTCTTTGTTAGCGAGTAATTTCTAAAAACAATCAATGCAACCGGTTACCCATGAGCGCGAAATCAATCAACAGCCCTAATCTTTTACGAAAAGCCGCAGACGAGCCGCATAGAAGGGATAAAATCGCTCATAATGTATTACGACTCCAAAGTCCGTTCACGACGAGTGGCCAACTCACTGGCGGCTCATCAGCCGCCGAGTATAAAGAGTCAGCCGGTCGAGCACCGATCGGTCGTCGTGCGTATAGCCGGTCATATATTAATAGTTTTGCGCGGTGGAGCGCAGAGAGTTACGCGCGAGAGAGAGAGAGATAGATAAGGCGGCGCACGTCAGCGTCGGCTAAACCACCGACGAAGCGCGACGACGATGCACTCTGATCTCTCCCCTGCCCTATCGGCAATGCTCCCTCTCTCTTTCCCTCCATCGCGCGCTAAGGCGCCAGAAGTTGGAATTTTTCGAGCGGCGTGCCTTCTCTCGTTCTCCCTCTTATGATGTATCTCCTTCTTCTCTCTTATTGGCTCTGTAGTGCTACTCGGGGAGAGGAGGCGAGTAGATCGGGCTGATCGGACCATACGCCGCCGCGAGTGCGTCATTGCTCCCGCGGGCGCCTCGGCCCCGTCTATATAGATTATACGCGCGCTCGAGGGGGGAAAACGAAACGGCGCGGGAAAGCTTTGCACGAGGATGCATCGTGAGACTCGCCGCGATATAGATATAGCTATATATATATACGCCGATTTTCGAGCCACGAGCGATTCCGTTGCAGCCGCGTTTTTATTTTTATGCTTCGGAAAGTAAATGCCGTCCAAGTCTTTTTGGAGTGCGTCGTTGTTTGTGCGGATGCGGGCCGCGATTAAAACTAAGAGTCGTTTTATTGCCAAAATGGACGAAATGAAACTTTGTACTGGGCTAAACCGATCGAGCTCGTAAACTTGTTAATCGATAGCGTTGTTTTTCTTTTATCTAGATAACCGGGAATTTAATCTCCCGTGACGATTGATATAATTGACGACAAAGCTCATTTTTTTCTGTTGTATGAAAAATTCGCTGATAAATATTGTAATTCATTTTCTCATTCGCCGCGTAAAAGCGTGTTGTTAGATATTCAACCCTTTATGTGTAACATCATTTTTACTACTTTTATACGGCTACAACGAGTCACTCGTCTCCGATGATTAGACAAGTGCTTAAAAATGCTTTAAAAAATCTGAAAAAATTCATGGTGACTCATTATTAACTACCCTAAAATGAAGACAATTAACCGTTTTGTATAATTGAATAAACAAATGGAAATGTTGAAAAAAGTTTATTTGTTGAGATACGACGTTGTCGATCTGACGTTACCGCGTAAGGGTTGAAATCGATATTAGTCAAACAACATCTTTGCATCACATGCAATGGGATAAAATAAGTCTTTTTGTATTCTTTATGTTTTCTCTGCTACAGATTTGTCTCCCTTTCTCTCCCTCAATATTTCAACGCTCCTCTGGTTTTGTACTTTTTCGTAACAATAGTGACAATTCACAGGTTACGAAGGGAGTATTTTCAAAATTCGACCTATTGTTATTGAAGTCGAAACGACAGCGAGTCCAGGCTCTCGTATTACATAACGTCATGCCATTCCATTTGAAATTCAAACGTGTTCCCGCTTGTGATCTGTCAGCAAAATTCTTTCCTTCAACGTGTTTTGATAAACTGCTGAGATTTTAACTTAATTGAAATCTCTCCCTCGGCACTCGCGCGGTCTATGTCCACAAATTCAAGCGCACACGTTTTTAAACACGTGCTTATTATTACCTGTTTTCGCTTACAAGCTTTATATATAAATACGTGCTCTGCTTTACTACGACTTATCATTCAAGGAAAAAAAAAACAAACAATAAAGTATGTCTTTTTTTTTCTCATCGCATCGAACGAGCTTTTAATCAAGCCCATATATCTCTAGTTACATTAGCGGAATCCTTAACCGGTTTCTTCCGGAGCACAATTAAAAAAGAATTTTAGGCAAAAAAAGAAAGAAGAAAAGGAGGGCATCTTCGCGTGAGTCATCGTGCATCGGTCGTCTGTTAACAAACTTCATTGTCATCGAGTTTAACACGCACGTAAAAATTATCACGTGCGAAATAATTTATTTTTAACTCGCAACGGTAAAATACCGCTGGAGCTCGGTACATAAAACAATGATTAACGCCCAAGGCGAGCACTAACAACCCCTATAAGCGTCGCTAACCAAACCACGCGCTTTGAAAAATTCCACTTCCAATTAAGTATATCGACGAGAGAGAGAGAAGCCAGAGGCATTAAGAAAAGCAACTTTCTCGTCTCGATCCCCCACAGGTCGAGCAATCTTTGCGCAATCGACGAGTATATATCTGTAGCCGGGCGTATATATCTGTAGCCGGGGCAACGTCAGTATACAAGACTGAAGAGGGGGGGAGGAAGTAGCCGGCGTCGTGCGAGGCCTGATTATCGCGTAGCACGAGGCGATAACGTGGCCGGGGCTCCGCGAGCGCACGCGTCTCTTTCTCTCTCGCTCTTTTTCTTGTATATACATACACTTTCGCGACGACGCGTCATCGATTCACGCGAGGCGGGGATGGAGATTGTTCGCGGGGGAGCTGCTGGCGCTCGAGTCTTCGCTTTTCCGATTGTCTCCGTGTCGCGATCGAGATGATACTCGCTTCGCTTATTATTTGCTGGTCTTCTTTGATTTTTATCTTTTTATTTTTATTGCTTGTTGTAAATCAGATTTTTTTTTCATGCTTTTTTTGATGACGAGAAAAATATTCTTTTTTGGACCGAGATGAGCGAATCGTTTGTTGCATAAATTAGCGTACAATTAAATAGGAATTGATAATTTTGAAGATATTTTTTATGTATGTATACGAACAAATATCGTTTCAACCTCTTTATTTTTAGAACAGTTACGAATTTCTCTCCTTGGTTGAGAGTGATTGTCGTTTGAATTGAAAAGGTATCAGTTGACAACACGTATAATTTTCTATTTTTTAGAAAATAATTTTCATCAAAGAAAAGTTTGCTTGATATTTGGATAAAAAAATATATTTTGAAAAATAACATTTAGAATAGATCGATAAATCTATTAATACACATGCTGGCTGTTTTTATTGTCGCATAAAAAAAAGAAATAATAAAATATGCTATAAGAAATCCTTGTTTGCTTGGTAGTGCATGTTTTTAGTCACGTAGGCTATACCTTAATATAAATCTGTATTCTGTGTTTCTGTGTTTTTAAATACACCTATCTACATTGTTTGCGTTTACTCGGGCAAAGATAAGATACAAATGTCAAAAAGAAATTTACAACAAAAATGCAATTTTATTTTGCTTCACCTTCGTACTTACGTAATTTCGAAAAAATTAATCGATCAACAAATCAACACTGTACCATTAGCTTTCAATTAGTGATCCCGACCATTTGCCGCTGTACACGCATTAAAAATTAATCCAGCTCAATAATTTTAACGAATGCCTCATCATTAAAATACTCATTTATTTTTAACAACAACAAATGCCTCCACATAAACGTTGATGAAAATCGACAGGGAATATTCATACCAAGTGAAATCGACTGAAACTCAAACTGACAAGTCGTTCTCACGAACGGCTCACGTGTCAGCGAAAGCTCGTCCGTTCTCGCAATTAAAAGTCATTATTCATAACGCCTTCCGATCTTCCGATACGACACCTACATAAGCGCCTCGCTTTGATAATGGGGGGCAAAAAAAGGTCAAAAGCACTTGACAGCTTGATCAAAGTCACGTGTAATATTCGCCGGTGAAACTCACTGATTAGGTTGAAAAACACCGAGCCGCGCGAGAGAGAGAGCGAGAAGCCGGTAAACAAATTAAAAAGCGGCGCTCGGTGAATGGAAACGTGGTTAGGAGACGCGACCCCCCTGCGGGTGGTATCCGATGGCGCGCATGCCGCGTAATTCCGAGTCGTGTGCCGCCGCGCGCGAGAGACGCCGTTTATTTTTAGTTCGCCGCAACAACTGTGTTTATACGAACCGCCACTCGCGTCCTTCAAGCGCCTTCGATGCGCTTTATTAACTCAGGTCGTGCGTGCGCTGTTATTCGCGCTGCCGGTCTCTTTTCGATGGAGCGAGCTTGCGATTTTAGACTCGGCGAGGTAAGAGGATTCGCTGAAACGTCAATGTCTCCTAAGGAATTCGGAGCTTTCGCTCCTTTTCTTACGTCGACTTTACTGGAATTATTTCAAGATTTCGGAGTATTGTCAAGCCTGCACGTTTGGGAATATTGTGTTCAAGTAATCGCGTGCGGAGATACTGCTGCTTTTAAAGTATAGCCTGAATAGCGGACCGAGCATGCTCTCTCTCTCTCTCTCTCTCTGTTTATTCAAGAATTATTAGTCATTACGAAACTTGAGAATTTCTCTCTTATTTTTCGACGTATTATAGTAATAGTTCACCACGCTAATTCGCGTTAGATTTTATTCAGTTTTCTACCTCAACTTCGTAAACAAAAATGACTCGACAAAAACCGTCACGTGTAGAGAGAAAGAGAGAGAAAGAGAGAAAAAAAACGTTGGAGGGAAAAATAAAGCGCGCAATTCCGTAGGTACTACGTATCAGCTTAAATTCTTAGTTTTGCAATAAGCTTTCAGCTCTCCCGCCAATCCGGCTTTGTTTACCAGCTCAAGAATCTGCCGAGCGTGGAAAAACGTGCGAGCGCGCGGGCGACGATCGCAATCTAAACACGGCTGGCGAGACTCTCTTTCTCGGCGTCGTGTGTCCGCGTAAACACTCTCTCGTGTTCACGAACAAACGCGCAAAAAAAAAAAGAAGAAAAATAGAGACGACGAGGGGTTTGTCACGTCTCTCGCTCGCCTAGCCTCGTGCGAGCATACTCGCGACATTGCAAGCTCTCTCGCTCTCTCGAGGGCGCGTAAAATGAGGTCAATGCGCACAGCGGCAATCAACTTCACCCGCGTACATTTTTCTCCGACGAATTCCTGCCCTCCTCCTATACTTTAAGTTTGTTTTATGTTTTTGTTCCTCTCTCGGCTTGTTGTTTTTCTTCCTTGCTTCGATGGCTTGATAAATGAGCTTGCAAGATGATCGATAGAGTCATTTCCTTTATAGAGCGTTAATTTTAACGAGGGGGGCTGGCTTCTATTTTTCTCGTGTTTCTCTTGTTCGTTGCTGAGAGATTGTAATTAAACTGTTGTTCTAAAGGTAGTGCCAAATGACGTAAGGTGGGGGCTCTTGTAATTTTTATAGTAATTTCTGGTTATAAAGTACAAATAATTATACGTTTTACAAAATAATATTGTACAAAAGTCAATTGGTAAGCATTAAAATTTTGTAATACCGTTACATCATAGGTTTGCGGATAAAATTGACGATTTTATTGTCCCATTCTGAAAGCTGTTGTTTATTATTCAGCTCATTGATGAATGTGACGAGTAATTTTATCTATGAGCGTAATTAGAGAATCGGCTGATGTCTGTGATGAAATAGCTCGGTGGCGTGGCGCCTAAGATAAAAGCTTCACGATCGCAAGTTTTCTTATCGTGAAGTTTAACGATTTTAACCGATAAAACTATAATCATTGCAACTAAATTCACTCCGTACCCCGAGCATCAAATCATTTATACCTAATGTATCTATAAAAATTTATACGTTTTTAATACAAATATTGTTTTGAACGAAACTACATTTTTAATATTCATAAACCAGGCGTATATAGTAAAAGCTATATCTACTCTCTATATTTAATAAATCACGTCGCCACGTGACACGTAAAGGAAAATCTCATTTTTTTCATCCACTAATCAGCTGAGAAAGTTGTAAATCTGTCAAGAGATAGAAGGTAATTTTTTTTTAAAAGAAAGTTCAACGCGTATGCAGCCGCACGTTTATTCAAACGTGTGTCAGCTGCAACGACATTTCCCGATCAAGTATTTTTTCTCTTTCTCTTGCTCTCCTCGTTCTAAATATAGACCGACACGAAAATTCCATCAATAACAGTTTATTATCTGAAAGAGAGACTTAAAAAAAACTCGTTTTCAACGCGCGTTACACGCTTAAACTCTTTTCCCTCCTTTGCCGGCTCTCATTTTTTATTATTCAATTCACCGTCAAAACGATCAGGGAAAAATATGTTGACGATCCGACAATGATTCACAAAACAATCGCGACTGAGCGCGCGGCGGCGGCAGCGGTTCGATCGGTTCAGCTTGAATAAATGAAAATGCACGAGCGGACAGAGGCCGCCCACCAATTGATAATCGATGAACTTCTCTCCGCCGTGTCGTTTATAAACCCTCTTGCCCATCGCACATCAATCGTCTCTGCGCGCATAATTAGCCGCGTATATAGCCGAGGTAAACAAGTTTTCAACGCAACAGAACGCGAAAGAAGCCTCTCTCTCTCTCACGAGTGCGGTCGTTATAATTATGCACCTGAGCGCCGGATGTCGAGCAACGAACTCTCCCCCCTCCCCCCAGACCGCCTGTGGGCTTGTTAATAACAAAAACAAACGGGAACGGCCGCCACTCGGCTTGTTATTCACGCACGTATGCACGTGTACGGGAGCAGCGCGTGTGTGTACGTAGATGTGCATGTATTCTCGCGCGATTATGAATCGACTCTCCAGACACGCTGGAGAATTTTATCTCTCTCTCTCTCTCTCTCTCTCTCTCTCCAGCGAGCGCTATGCTTGTAGGAAGTTGTTTGCTGCTAAAAATACATATACGCGCTATTAACGAGTACGTTTTTGCCTTGAGCGCTTTATTGCATTCCCCCCGTCCTACCACTGCGCTAGGCTTTTTTTTACATCGAAATTTCTGTTTTCATATGGCTTTTACTGGTATCGTTGTTATCTATAATGAAAAAGCTTCGGTTGAATGACAAAAAAAAACGCAAAAGATAAATGTGCTTCTATAAAGACAAACATTTCGTAATCTATCATTTGTACGTGTGTGTGTGTTTTTTTACTCCGATGCAGCAACATTTTTTGAATGTTTTTTTTCTTTATGACTCAAGACAAAAATACATCAAGTGGAAAAACGCAGTTTCGATACATAACCGACATGCAGCTTTTGAACAGTACCGAACAAGCGTTTGACCTACATAATTCGGCTGTATGAAGAAGCTGGACAAAAACAGAAGCAAAGATAAGACTACACGGCAGCAGCGATCGATGCGCGTTAATAAAATTCATCCTTCCAATAAGAAAAAAAAAACGATACACACTCAAGCAGCATCGCAAAAACCAGTTTGTCCACCTTCAAACCTGACATGTTGTTGATTATCCTCGCACCGACTAGCCTCGATCCTCCACCACTTCTCCCCGTCGAAACAAACTCATTTTCGATCCGTCCTTAATCTTCCCAACTACGAACTCGTTCTCGGCAGCGCTTGTTGTTCCTTAGCGGCTCACACAGCCAAATTCGTATCGAGGTCCAAGCGAGCCGGCCAAATCCACCGGGGCCTGTGTGTACGTGCAGCTCGCGTCGTCGACCTGTTCGTGTAAGCGGTGGAGGGGGGGGGGAGCGTCAAAGTCGGGAGGACGATGCCCCGGGTCTTCTCTTGAAACTGGGTCAGCGCGCGCGCACCTAATACACACCGACGTCTGGACGCTTCTCTCTCTCTCTCTCTCTCTCTCTCTCTTTTGCGTTTACGAATCCCTTGGCTCTCGAATTTGCGCGAAAACAATGTGTTGCCATTAGCTCCGGATTTCTCGGCTCTCGTGAAATCGGAATCACCTGGTTTCACGCCACAAAACGTTTTTCAACTTTATTTGTAACTTTTTTTTCTCTGATTTAGAACGCTCGAGAAGGTTATAGAATGCTAATGATAAAAGGTTCGTTGTTTTGATCGTGTTTCAGGTTTCGTGTCGTGCACGGCAACAAACCCGATTTGGTTCGTAAAAACGAGGCTGCAGCTTAATCATCACACAAATCAAACCAGTGCGCTCGAGTGTATTCGAAGGATATACCAGCAGTCGGTAAGTTTACAATAATTGCCTGTTCAATTTTATACGCGGCTGTTGAGTATAAATAGAAAGAGGAAGCGACGTTCTCGGAATGGAAAAGTGCGGAAACAGGAAACTGCACATTTTTCTTGCGTTACGCGCGCGCTTGCTTATGCGCCGCGCGCACAATACGCACGCACGTGTGTGTCTGTGTTTCTCTTATCGTTAAATGCAATGCTCGTAGCCAAGCACTTTGAAAATTGACAATGTCGTAATCCGCAGTTGTGTAAAGAAGAAAGCATAAATATTTGTCGAATATCGTTCGTCCATATAAATATTGATGTTTATCGCGTGTGTCTGTTTTTTTTTTTTTTTAACGTCTAAAAAGCGAATATTTCGAGTTCAACGCTACCGAATGGAACATTGTAGGCGAAATGTATATAAGCAAAGAGAAGACTCGCGCGTGTACACAATGACTAAGATTTATTTATTAGTGATATAATAACTTGTTTTTCCCATTCCTTTCAACAATTTGCATGCTTCGGGCTCTGGCGCAGTGCCGCGTACCCGGCGTCTAAATCGAGAATTTAAGCGCTGCAAATAGCACGATGCGCCTTAAAATAAACATCGAAAGATTTTTCGCCACTCGGTAAACAAGCGATAAGTTTTTCAACATTTAACTTTTTTTTTATATTATTCATTTTAATAATAACAAAAAAGGAAAAACATTACTTCGGCTGATCGTTTACGTCTGAACGAGTTTTACCTACATTTTATGATCGATTAAAAATTAACGAGGTAAATTATAATTTTTGTTGAAAGATATTTTTTTAGTCGTTTAGTATAGATGGTCGGGCTAGTAAAGCTTTGCATGCATAAATAAGAGATCTCTTGAGCGGATGGTAGTTATTTTTGCCGATCAATGGGAAGGGATTTTATCCGGTCGTTGGAGGAACATTGAGGGTCTCGAGTAAGGAGAGTCAATTTAACTCCATTAAGACGTCTGATGCGATTTATTGCTTAAAAATGGCATCACGAATGCTGCTTGTGTTCTTTAGCACGAATATTATGTATACATCTAGCTTTATCAATTTTTTTTTTTTTTATTGTCAACTACAATTTTGTGCATTACGATATTCTTTGAATTTCATTGTGTTTTAAATTGCGCTATTTTCCAAACGAGTTATATTTCTTTGTTTGGGAATCTCGTTCATATAGGTACGTGCTTTATAATAAAAATCGATAACGTAACATTTATCCTTTATGCCGCAAATCAACGCACAACAATATTATACCTAACAATTTTGTCAATTTCTCATTGCAGGGAATAATGGGCTTTTACAAGGGCATCGTCGCCTCGTACGTCGGCATCAGCGAGACCGTCGTGCACTTCGTCATCTACGAGGCGATCAAAGCCTGGTTGATCACGCACCGCTCTCGAATACCCTCGGCCACCGACAATTCAAAGACATCACGCGACTTCCTCGAATTCATGGCTGCCGGTGCTCTGTCCAAAACCGTCGCCTCTTGCATCGCTTATCCACATGGTAACGTCAACAGCCTCTTCTATCCATGCTGCTTTTCGTAATTTAAAGCGCTATCAATCCGGATTGCAACAAAAAGTTCTCTCTCTCTCTCTTCGTTTTCCCTCGCGAAACTATTCGTGCCAATTTTACGCGACTGAGACCCAAATAAGCGTCCAACTTTGTAACCTTTCTCTCACTTGACGGCTGTCCAAAGTTGCACAAGATCTTGAGGTCGCGAGCCGGCTGTTGTTTTGCGCGCTTAATAGCGGCTTTGCTCTATCGGCTTTGCATTTTGTCGGGAATTGATTTTTGGCATAGGATTTACTCTTCACCTCGTGTGTTTACCTTATTCGAACGATTGTTCGCGAAGATTTATGTAAGAGCTCGCGTCGAAAATAGTCCCGAGCCTTTCCGGCAGTGCATTATTAATTGTTTTTCTTTTCGATTATTTTTAATATACGATTACTTGATGCGTGGCTTTGTAACGTCGAAAAAAAATGAGTACCTGGAGGCGTTGATATCAGGGAAAAGTTCAAAGATCGCACTTCAAAAGCACCTGACTTAATTGATGTGATATCGCGTTTGATATATGTACGTTATTTTTTATTATCGATGAAGCGCACTAAATCATTAAATTCCAGTAGCTTATTAAGCCGAAACAATTTAACTCCATCCCTACTGAACAATGAATTTCTTTTCTTTGTTTTAAAAATTCATGACTTCAAAGTACTGACTAAAATATCGCTTTACAGAGGTGGTGCGAACACGGTTGCGAGAGGAGGGCAGCAAGTACGTGGGCTTCTGGCAGACAACGAACACGATAATGACCGAGGAGGGCATGCGCGGCCTGTACCGAGGCTTAACGACACAGCTAGTACGCCAAATTCCCAATACCGCGATCATGATGGCCACCTACGAGGCAGTCGTTTATCTTCTGACCACCCAGTTCCAACCGAACCCGATCATCGTGAACGGCGGCAGCGGTGGCAGCTGTTCAACGAGCGGCTCGACTACGGCCATGCCCACGCAATTCTACACCGAAGCTAAAACCAAGAGCGAACTAGCCTAGAACTTGCTCGCGGCCCCCGAACAGTAAAAACCACCAGAGGGCCGTGCTCGAAGCGAAGTGAACAAGCGCGTGTGTGACAGCAGTAATAGAATAACAAAAAAAAAAAAAAAACAGCTCGCCTGCGTACGCCTGCGGAAATTCGAATTTACCGCGCGAGCTTGCGCGGACGTTTGAATTTCCCGCGTCTGCGCGCGACATAAAATCGTCGGTAATCAGGAGGCGAAGATGCAACGAATTACGACCATGGCTAAGGACCTTTCATTATCATCCATTATAACGTGCGTTTTTCTTTTATCCTCCCTAGGTAGTTTAAGTTTTGAAAATGCGTCAATCTCATTTTTTTTCTTTTTTTTTTTTAAACCAAGTTTGAGCTTTTGAAGAGTGTCGGATTATCGAAGAGTTTAAAACAAAAATGTCAATAACGTAGGAGCTTAAATTTTTATTATGGAGTTTATCACTGCGTTCATGTTACGTGTAACTTTGACACTTCGACGAGTACGTAATTCTCAGCGACGTTTCTTATTTATATGATTATTATTATTATTATTATTATTATTATTATTATTATTATTATTCATTTTATTCTTCGTTAATTTTGTATAGAAGAGACGATTGTTAAAACACTTGTAAATATGTGATAGTTGTTACGTAGTAGAATCCACTGAAAGATTCTATATCGTAGTCTTGATGTTTCTCAATGACACGACAACGCGTTGTATATAATCAGAAGGATGTGGTGAAACGAATATGAGTATTAAACACGTGGCTTATAAGTTTCGACATTATTTTCATTTTTCTTTCTTTTTTTTATTATACATTTTTCTTTCTTATTCAATTGTTTGATCTAACTGATCGATACAAGAAGATGCGATGGAAATGGTAAATTTCTGTGATTTTAGCTTAGCTCGTGACCTTGTATAGCATAAAAATCCATTGCATTCTTAGACATTCGCTTATGTATGAAACGATTCTTGTTGCAACTGAAACGCACATTTTCGATGTGTACATAGTCGTGGAAGCAAAGTTTGATGCAAATGAACGTAAATCAATACAATGATGTGTGAAGATATGATTATGTTCATGAAAGACTGATTTTAATTTTAGTGTACTTATATCGTACTTTGTACGTCTAACGAATGAACAGAAAGGAAAAAAAGTCATACTCATATACATTGGAAAAAGAATAATTCGTATTTTTTTTTTATCGTTAAGTTAATTTTTTTAACGACATGTGTTAATTACGTTGATTATTTGACTAAATGAAATAAGTTATCAGCGATATCTATAAAAAAAGTATTTTTTCGAATGATGCTTACCATATGATGGTTAATCAAGCATGTGTCTTATAATATTTGCTTGGCTTTTTTGTAGATTTTAAAATAAAGAAACAATGTTAGTTACGTATTAAAAACAGTGCTCTCGGGCTGTCTTAAAAGTTTACAAAAGGAGCAAATTTGTTTGATAAATTTCTCGATTGCAGCGATGGTATTTTTTAAAATTTACGTCGCCATAGTTTTATAAATATTAATCATAAAGGTTAATAACTAAAAAGCTTTAACATGCATCGCGTTCATTGTAGCATTTAATAACCAGTACAACAGGCCGTATATCTTGTAGAAATTTTAGCTGCGGCTTTGTGAAAAGTTAAAATAAAAGTTGTGAACCCCAACTGCATCGAGAAATTGGCGTTCCTACTGTATTAAAGCCTATGTAAACTTGTAAACGTTAATTTCTCTTGTTACAATATTTATAGACATTAAAATGCATTCAAAAATTATAAATAGCTATTCGTTATTCTTTGCTGTATTTATATACCTCTAAATTATTTTTCCAAATAATATTTATAAATCAAAAATAATTTAAGTTTATGTCTATAATGATTATTAAAATCTAAGGGGATTCTGCCATCCTCGCTTCGTTCGTAACCCTGTCCCCTCCTCCCCATTTCTACTAAGTAGAAAGATTTTAAGCCGTTATATTTTTCTCCTAACTGCGTGCGGAAAGTGCGATTTTCCGCACGCTCGCTTATCGCTCGCGCGCGGAAAATCGCACTTTGCGCTCGCATTTAGGAAAAATATTGTACAATACTTGTGGAAAAAGTGATTCTTAACTCGTGTGAATTGTCACCCTCGCTTCGCTCGGGCGACAAACCTCACACTCGTTGCGAATCACTTTTTACGCACATGTCCTTTCGCTCGCACCGCTCGTCAATAATGCATGCCTCCAGAATAATGCATAATATTGTTACATCTTTTGACAAAAAAATGTAAGTTTAAATCAGTAAAATTAACAATTGAGTATAAATTTTTAAATTTGTATGTACAACTTATTTAATTTTACTGATTTAAATTTACAAATTGGTATCAAGAAAAACATTTTTAATTACTGTTTAATAACACCCATCCACAAACCTACCCACCTAGCCACAAACCAATCTAATCGCCAACCTACCCGAACTCTAAAATTTAAACTACAAAGTTATCCACGTTAATATTGAAAACCAAAAGTATTTTACGCAAAAGTACTTACAACCCGCACGTGCCAACATAATGCATACTTGAAATTTCGGCTTGTTAAATTGCCTTTAATCTTTTTATAAATTTCCATTAGAAACTATTTAAATAAATCTACAGAGAAACGTTAACAGACAACCTTTTTCTTGGCAGCGGCGGTTACTGGACGATTTTTTTTATAATATAGGGTAAGTCGGGAGAATACGCCATGTCGGGAAATACGCCACTTGTTCGAATTTCTTATTATACAATATTTTTGACGCCTGTAACTTGGTCAACTTATAAATTAGTGTGAATCTACTCAAATAAGACTCAAAAACAGGCAGTAGCTACGAATGCAAATGAATGAGAAACG